>PVJL010003886.1:0-58464 GCA_004026885.1 Lyroderma lyra
ATGAATAACGTGAGACAATTAAAACGATTTTCTTGAGATAATGTTTTAAGATTATCTTTCACGTGTAAAAGTAACAAAAAGCTCATTCTTGTGCTGCTTTCTGCATTTATTTTATTTTTTCTTTAGGTTTGTGTTTCGGTCATTCGTTACAGTGGTTTAAAAATCAAAGCCTTGAACATGCCCAGATAAAAGTGCAACAGGAAAGGAGTCATGGTCTCAAATGGTCATTTTTCTGCAGCGTTTCTCTGAGTCATTCAACATTTATTGAGTGCGTACAGGGTCTTCAGGGATGAGGAAGGCCGGTCTTGGGCCTCAGATGCCTGTGAGGCAGAGGCTGGGAGTCTCAGCTGCAGACGTAAAGGGGCATGAGGAAACGCAGACTTTAGATGTTTGAATCTACTTCTTGTATGGCATTAGTACAGGTCTTCATTTGGCTCTGTGAAGATGCTCCTCCTTCCAAAAAATGCATTTAGACAGCAGCTGGGACTCCTAAGGGAAGCTCAAAGAATGATGTCCTCTAATATGCATCATCATTTGTGGGTCAGTAGTATCTGGACACAATGTATTGTAAGGATCCCCCTATAATACAATATAAGGGCATGTACAGGCCTGGGAAGTGAGGGGGTCAAGGTGTAGCACCCCCTGCAAAAGGTAACAATTCACACAAACAATAGTGTTTTTACGGTTGCAGCCTGGAAGCTATTAAGCTAAGAATCCACAAAATCCCCAAACCATAGAGCCCTAGCCTATGACGAGTCACTCTCTGTTGTAACAGTGTGCCCACATTTCCATCACCCAACCCTTAACCCCCAGCTCCCTTTGTGTGGTCAGATACCATGTCTATCTCACTCGCCAGGACATCACCAATGTCTGACACATTGGTGACTGGCACATTACTAAGTGCTCCGTAACTGCCACAACACAGGAGTATATGAACAAATCCTACACAGTCCCAGAATCTCACTAAGACAAATTGTTAGTCAGAAAAAGTTGAGCATTTCTTGACTTTTTGATGAAGATGACGTTTTGCCATCTGACAAGTTTTTTTTATTGTTCCATTACATCTATAAAACTAAAGTTCCTTTATTGTCCAGGTGTAACGATCAGTATAAATATTTTTCCTTCTTTACTTCTTTATATACCTTCTCTGTTCATTTCAGAACTCACGACGTATTACAGGTAAAGATCATTACTCTTCCTACTCTATAAGTAGTGGGCATACTGAGATCATTTTGGTAGCAATATTGAGTTTCACAAAAGGTAAAAAATGTTTATTAGATGAGTATTGCTTTGTTTTAGTTTAAAGATAATGCCATAGGGGAGTTCCCTGGTGGTGTAGTGGCTTAGGCTTCGGCACTCTCAACGCAGCGGCCTGGGTTTAATTCCCAGCCAGGGAATTACCAAAAAAAAAAAAAAAAAAAAAAAGTATTACTATAGTTATGGGGACTCAATAGATGTTAACTACCAATCAATCCAAGGCATTTATGATTATGTCTTTTCAAATAATAGCACAACATAAACAGATAATGGGTGAGCCAGTGAGAGATATACCTTATTACTTACCTTACTGGCATTACAGTTCCAGTTACCGATTACTAAATAACAAACCACCCCCAAACCCAGTGCCCTGAGACCATATGATGTGTCATTTTTCGTGATTCTGTAGGCTGACTGAGTGGTTATTCTGGGGGGCTTTTCTGGCAGCTGCCTTCCCCTAGCCAGATGCCTGAGGGCTGATCCCCACAGAGACAGCAGCATGGCCCCCATCTCTCCTTGTCGTCTCATTCCAGGCTTCCTCACGTGCCTGGTAGTCTCAGAGCAGTGCTTCCAGAGGCTGATTGTGGATGACACAGCACCTCTTCAGATCTAGGCTCTGGGTCTCCA
Organism: Lyroderma lyra; assembly: GCA_004026885.1. Taxonomy (NCBI): domain Eukaryota; kingdom Metazoa; phylum Chordata; class Mammalia; order Chiroptera; family Megadermatidae; genus Lyroderma; species Lyroderma lyra. The sequence goes on from PVJL010003886.1 coordinate 1,885, forward strand.
GTCGTGTCACTCCCACCATCTCCTCCCACCTCCTTCAGCTTGCCTCCTGTCCAAAGAAAGCTGAGGGCCCAGAGGCCGCTTTTCAGGGTCCAAGGAAGTCACAAGTCCAGTTGGAGGACTAGATCCCAAGTCTGCTCGGAAGGAGTAGCCACGTAACTCTGCAGAGGGGTGTGGGACACAGGAAGGTATGATTCTTCGGAGGCCATCGTATAGCAGTCTACCACAGTCTGTCCTCTGACCACAACAGCTCGTGTCCCTCTCACAGGCACAGTATTCCCATTCCCAAGACTCCCCAGTCTCACTTAATCCCCAAAGTCATCTGAGTCCTGTGCAGATGAAGCCCCTCGGCTACAACGGTGCAGGGTCAGCTCCTCGGGTACAGCGCCTGCGAACTAGGAAGACAAACAGTGTGCCCTCACCCCAGCCTCCAACGGTGCTGGTGAGGCAGGACCAGGACGCCCGGGTAAACACGCCTGTCTCCTGAGGCCAGCAGTGGGAGGAGCACACTTGCAGAGGGAGGGGACATCCACGCCCTGAACCCCAGGATCCAGAAATCCAGCAGGGTGCCTCACCAGCTCTCCGACCCCCGAGCCAGGGAGAGCGCCACTCCTGGCATCCCTGGGCGTCCCTGGGCACCACCATCCTTGGCCCTGGGCCCTGCCACCGAGTCCTTTCTTTCCAAAGCCACAGGTCCTGTTTGCAACAAAGTAACTTTCCAAGCCCAAAGAAGGCCTAAGGCCCAGCAACTTTTTTGTTTTGTTTTGTTTTGAACTGTCTTTTCCATCTCATCCAAGTTGACACAACTCCCTTAAAAACTGTGGATTTCCTGCAAATCTGGTCGGGGTTCACCTAATGCCCCAAAGCCATTGACACACTTCTTTTTAAGACAGGCATCTTTCAGTGCTGGGCCACCTTGAAGACCCTTCAGTTTCTTAGAGGCTCCGTCCCCCTTTGTCTGAGCAAGTCTCCAAGTCACTGCCTTGAACCTTGCAGATGTCTTAAGGGGGTTGCAGTCATCTCCTTGATTTTACTTTTATCCTGAGGCTATTTCTTACGTTAAAGACAGTCCTGAGTCCTCCGTATTTCCTTTAAACTCTGTTGTAAACGGAAAGTTCCTTCTTTAGTTCATCTCCGTGTTGGGCAAAATAATGCCCCACAGGCCTGTGAACACTTGACCGTACACAGCAAAAGGGGGTCAGCAGGTGACAGGGGGTGCAGGCCTTGATGTGGGGAGGTTACCCCAGATTATCCAGGTGGGCCAGACCTAACCACAAGAAGCTTTAAAAGCTGAACTTCGTCCTGGCTGTGGTTAGAGACATTGCAAGAATGAGGACTCACTGACCACTGCTGTCTCTGAGTAAGAGGGCTGCAGAATAGGGGTGGCCTTTGGAGCTGGCGATGACCCTCAGCAGACAGCAACACAGAAGTGGGGTTCCAGTCCGAGAACCACCTGCTGAGCGCTGTTTGGCTTCCGGCCTGCAGCACGGTGTTGGTGAAGTCACATGGCGGTCAGGCGTGAAAGTGCCCCACGCAGACCAAGCCACGTAAGCCATGCAAGCCAGACGAATCCCACGTATCTCGTGAACACAAGCCAGACTTAATGCAGCTGTTCCTTGTGCGTGCTTCTGATTGTCGGAAAGGAAACTTCCATCATGTTCCTACAGTGGAGTAAGATAATCACCTTTAATCAAAATCCCGCACCTTCTGGAAGCCTCCCTCCCCCTAAAAACTAACCACGGTAAAGGTTAAACAACAGCCTGATGGACCGCTCTGTGACATGTCCTCTGACTGGAACCCTCACTTGTGAACGATTATTTCCTGCACAATAAACCCTTCCTAACTACTGTTTTACCGATCTGCTTTTAGTTTCTACTGTCTCTGGGAGTTTTATAGAATATGCAATAATCAATGTTCTTTAAACTGCTAGGGTTGTGGTCTTCTTTTGTGTGTGTGACAGCAATAGAAAATGTCACCTCTGTCTCTCAGGATACCTGATCGAACACAGCTGAGAGAAGCTGTCACTTTCTATATTCTACGTGGAAACGCCTTTAGTGAGATCAACAAGTTCACGACGTCCACTCTCCACCTTCCAGTCACCACGGGCAGTAAGTCCACCCGTGCTCTCCAGTCTCCAGGAGCCACCTCCTTACTTTCCTGGCTCGCACTAAGGCGGGGGTCCTCTGTACCCCATCCAGCCTCATCTGCCGCCTGGCCCTGAAGCCACTGCCATGTATTGGGGAGTATTTGGGATTTTGTTAGTGCAGTACCCATTTCTATTACATCTATCTATTGCTCTGTGCTTTCAGTACCAATTTCTGTTGAAATTACCTGTTGCTTTGTGTTTCCATTACTATGTCTCATTTGGGTGTTGTTTTGCAGCAGTCCGCCATCCTAAAACTTAGTGCATTAAAGTAACAACCTGTGATTGTTCAGAAAGATGCAGTCAGCTGGCGGGTCGGCAGGGCTGTCTGAACCTGTCTCGCTGGAAATGCACTTCCGTCTCAGAACTGTGCTCCCGGGGGGCGAAGGTGGTGCTGCCCGGTGTCACCAACCCGAGGCTCTGCGACACGGACACGATCACGTCCACCTCAGGGTATTGGTCAGAGCAAGTATCAAGGCCATCCCACCTTCAAGCAGCACAGAGATCAATTCAGTCTCCCAGAGGAAGATGGGGCAACGCCACAGGAGGAGGCACAGGTGTGACTCAGGAGGTCACTGGTAATGACAGATCAAGGTACAAACAGCACTCCATGTAAGAAAGGCACAGAAAATGGCAAAGCTGACAGCTAGGAGCCAGAGCTGAGGGCACAGCAACGACAGGAGCACCCACACGCTGAATCAGCAGAACCTCTCAGTCAGCAGTCACCCCAACCCACGGGAGTGGGGGACTGGGGTGGGGAAAAGCGGCGGCTGCTGGAGGCATGGCCTGGGGGCTGAGGGGGTACGGCTGTGGGGTTCCCCGGCCCCTTTCCAAAAATGCAGCTGAGCATCACTGGCTCTGAGCAAATCCCTGGCCAAGTGTGGGGGCATCTGTGTAAAATGACAACTGGCAACTCATTTCTTAGTTGTGTCCAGAACTAGGGCACAGGCTAGGTGAGCTGCCCCCAGTGTAGGTGATGGCTGGGCAAACAGCAAGGCCCGTGGGGGCAGTGCAGCGACCACTCCCCCCGCAGGCCAAGCGAGCTGCACACAAATCAGCTGGGCTAGTGCTGTCACCAACACAGGAAGCTCATTGCCGGGTGAAGAAAGCAGCAGCACGGTCCCAGGAGCTGGGGAGGGCTGGGAGCGGGGCCTCGGGAAGGCCCCCAAAGAACGCCCACGTGGGCCTCGTGTCTTGAACAGAAGTCCAATGCCTGAGCACCTGACACGGACGGACAACGGCCAGTCAGTCCTGGCCCAAGAACGGGTGCCAAACAGCACAGGGACGACAGTATCGTGCGCGGGTCCCTCTGACTCCTGCAGAAGCTGCAAACCTAGAAGAGGGCGGAGGGGGGCTGTGGCCAGAGGTAAAGCACCCCCCACCCCAAGGGAAATGGGGAGACAGCAAGGAGCCCGCCCACTCAGACCCTTTAAGGCACAATGCTAAGAAACAGCAGAAAAGACGAAGCCTTTGATTTGACTATGACATTGAAGTTTTAGGCTGAATGTAGTTTTAATCACTAAAATTGACCCTGATGTCACAGGATCTACCCAAGGCGTGACAACGTGGTGTGATATCTGTCCCAAGAGGCAGGGGGGGATTTTCAATGGCCCTGTAAGCGGGGGTGAGTATTTGGAGAAAATTATAACCATTTGTTATTAGCACCGCACCAAGTGCACCAACCCCAATCCAGTCAAATCACACAAATACATCACCAACACAGAAAACCACAGGCCAGTGTTCCTTATAAACGCAGACGGAAGAATCTTCCTCAGAATAGTAGTAACAGGAGACCAGCGGCACATTAAAGCGTTATGCACCATAAGCAAGTGTCTCCACACCAGAAATTCCAGGGTTTTTCTACTTACTGAGACCAAGCGATACAATAAACCACAACCGCGGTGCAAAATAGAAACACGTGATCCTATCCACTGTTCACAAGAAACTTTCAACAAAGTCCAATGACATTTCATGATATAACCACTCAACAAAGAAGGAATAAAAGGAAATTTCTCTGATATGATAAAAAACACTGTACAAAACCCACAGCAAACATCGTTCTCAATGCTGAAGACCGGACTCAGGAGCAAGACCAGCGGCTGGCTTTTGCCATTGTTATTCCAGATTGTACTAGAAGCATCCACAGCAATGCGGACAGCAAGGTAAGGCATCCTTGTGTGAAAAGAAAAAGGAAAACTACGTCTATTCATAGACCACAGATCACATTATTGAATAGACAGAACCTCCTAAAGAATCAATAACAAATTACTGGAACTATTATAGTAAATGAATTTGCAAAGTTACAGGACAAAATATCAGTACGCAAAAAGTCTGAATTAGCAAGAAATAATCTGGAAAAAATTAAGAAAACAATTCCATTTTAAATAATACCAACGTGAATAAAGTACTTGGAAACCAATTTATGCACTGTGCAGGACCGGTACAATGAAAATTACAAAGCACTGATCAAACAATAAAGGAAGTTTAAATAAATGCGGAGACATGCCATGGTTATGGATTGAAAGACTTAATACTGTCAGGATAGCAACAGTATATAAAGCAATCGACAGAATCAATGTGATTCCTATGGACATTCCCAGAGGCCCTTGCACTCGCGGACCCTAACATTTATATGCAATTTCCAGGGACCCCAAATAGCCAAAACAATCTTGGAAAAAGAAAATCAAAATTAGAGGCTCACCCTTTCCAATGTCAAATCTTACTACGAAGGGACAGGATGTAAAACACTGTGGTGCTGGCTCAAAAATACACATATGGATCAACGGAATTTGAATTGAGAGTCCAGAAATGAACCTGTGGTCAGTTAACTTTTGACAAGAACCGACATCATTAAGCTGGAGAAAGAACGCTGTTTGCAACAACTAGCCAGCTAGGCGACTGGCTAGCCACATGCACAGAAAAGCAACTGGACCCTTACTTCATACCAGATATAAAAATTAAGACAAGTGATAGAAGGCTTAGGTCAACTGTAGAGGAAAACATGGGTTGGATTTAGCAATAGTTTGTTAGATCTGGCACCAAATGCGAGAACTACTATAACTCATCAAAAAAAGACAAACAACCTAATTTAAAAAATAGGCCCTTCTCCAGAGAAGACATACAAATGGTCAACAAGCACATGAAAATGTGTTACACATTACTCATGATGGAAACACAAATTAAAACCACAATTAGATATCACTTCATACACACAGGGATGGCTATAATCAAGAAAATTAAAATTAAGTGATAAGGATGTAGAAAAACGAACCCTTAAATACTGCTGAAATATAAAGTGATGCGGCCGATGTGTGCAATAGGTTGGTCTTTTCTCAAAAAGATGAAAGTAGAATTCTCACGTGATTTAATAATTTCACTCCTAGATATATACCCCAAAATAACTGAAAACAGGCGTCGTGTGCATGGCGGAATACTGTTCCGGTTACGGAGTTACCACGCAGAGTTTCTCCATCCAAATGTCCTCCTATGGACATTTGCGTCGTTTCTCCCCTCTGGTTATTGTGAACAGGGCTGCTCCAAGTTTTTGGTAAAATCTTAAAACACAAATATCGAATTAAGATGTGATCCAGCAATTCCCCTTCAAAGTACATCCCCAAACAGTCCCACCGCAGGGACTTGAACAGAGATGAGCACGACCGTGTTCACGGCAGCTCTAGTCACCACGGCCAAAGGGTGGCAGCAGCCCCGGCGTCCATCCATGCTCGAATGCACCAGCGCAAGCGGTCCAGCGCGCACTCTAGAATATTAGGCGGCTGAGAAAAAGGCGCCAAGTTCCCACAGGCTGCAAGGCTCCGGGTCACAGCAGGACACGCCGCGGGTGATTCCACGTCTATACAATGTCCAGAGCAGGAAACCCAGGGACACGCGGTGGGGGCGGGGCTGCGGGGTGGGGGAGGGGCCGCGGGGTGGGGGCGGGACCACCCGGTGGGGGAGGGGCCGCCGGGTTGGGGAGAGCTGGGGAGGGAGAGCGGCGCGGGGTGACGGCATGGCAGGGCGTGCACTGGGGGCGCGCAGCGTCTGGCCCGCGTGCTCCTGCCTGGAGCAGGGACAGCGGCAGGCCCAGGCTGCACCGGCTGTGCCTTCACGTCCACCACGCGGGGGCCGTTCCGGGGACACCTGACGTGCCTGCAGAAGGGCGTGACGCGCGCGGGGGCCCAAGGCGGTTGCGCTGCACGGGCCGCACCACGTCCTCGGAGGGGGCTCTGCGGCGGGGGTCTGGCAGCGCGTCCCCGTGCGGGGCGCCCTCTGGGAGGTGACGAAGGTCGGCAGGGAGCCGGTGGCGGACGAGGGGGTCCGCGCTGCTGCTCCCGCGCGTGTCCTGCACGTCGGGAAGCTCACGACACGTCCGTCCGCTCCAGCGCATCGGGGAGCTCCGGGGGTGCCCCAGCCCGCGGGCGCGAGGTTCCGCCGCACTGCAGGTCCCCCCACCGGTCCGCCCTGGCGCGTCGCGAGGCCATCCCCGCGTTTCCTCCCCCCAAGCGCCGGAGCCAACCGCAGCCCCGCCCTCCCCGAGGACTCCGCCCCCGCGGCCGACCGCGCTTGCGCCCACGTGGGCGACCAGAGACGGGGCACGCGCGCCCCCTGCAGGCAGCGCCCCGTTCACTGCAACCCCGCTGAATCCAGGAAACAGATTTCAGGCTACTTCATACCGTTTAAACATTTTGCAAGTTTTGGAAACTTAAAATGAAATAAACCCACTACCCAGTGCCTTCATGGTGATGGAAAAATTAATGAGAAGGCTATGGAATAAAATAAATGTAGATCTAACGTCACCATTTGCACAAAAATTCATTCCCAATACTCTGTGAACATAATTTTCAAATGCAAAAACGAGAAAAATTCTAAAACGAAACATTGGTTTTGGGGATCAGAGTTAAAGGCTAGGGGTTAAAAAATTAGAATTGGGGCTAGGGGTTAGAGTCAGGGTCAGAGTTAGGGTTAGACTTAGGCTAGGGCTAGGGTAGGCTGACCACACGTACTGTTTTTAATGGGACAGTAGCATTTTGTGGTTTGTTTGTTCCAACATTTCCCAACCATTGCGTTTCTTTAATATAAATGTCAATTTTGTGACCCGACTCGGAGCACTCTTCTCCTAGGACCCGCCCCTGTGCGCTGAGGACACGCCCCCCCAGGAAAAGCCCGCCCCCGAGGACCCACACCTCGCGCCGAGGACGGTCCCCAGGCTGCTGCGCGCTCCTGTCCCTGGTCCCCAGCTGGGCGGAGAAGCCTCACCCACCGCCCAGGGCACCTCATTCCCACTGCCAGGACGGCGGCTTCTTTCCACGGCTCGCCCCAACTTCCAGCTCGCGGCCTGGAAGGCGGCTGCTCTGGGCTGATTCTTGCCATCACCCTGGACGACGTGAGGACCACACCTGTCTGTACTAGCTGCCAGGCGCTCGGTGGTCTCCTCGGCACAGTGCAGCACAGGTCAAAGTAACAGGGTCGGAGCCCCTCGCGGGCTGTCTCATGAGGAGGAAGACTTCGGCCCAGGACCGGAGAAGCACACGTGGGAAGAAACATGGCGTCATCGTTCCCTGTAATCTGGAACAGGCAGGTCCGGCCTGGGGCCCAGGACAGCTCTGCATGCGGCCCAACACAAATTCTTAAAACACTGAGTTTTTCTTTCTTTCAAAGCCCATCAGGTATCTTAGTGCATTTTATATGAGGCCCAGGACAGCCACAGGGTTGGACACCGCTGTCTGGGCCTCAGGGTCGCTTTGGGCATTCCTTACACTAAGTACCCCACAAGTCTGTTCCCCAGAATGGTTTACTAGCCCTGGGATGGCAGGACCGCGCCCACCTCAGAAGTCGCTGCACCAGAGGGCACAAAAGTGACAGTGAACACATGAACAAGAAGACAGAAACTAAAGGGTTCGGATCCGGATGCAGGTGCTGCCACCACCTTGGCTCCTTTCAGAACCTGTGTGACACGAGGGTTTACCTGAGGTTCTGCCCCTGACAGCCCGCACCCCAGCCCCTCCGGGTTCCTCCCCCGGCCGCGGGGCTGCCTTTCAGCCTGCAGGGACCTGTCGTCAGCAGGAGGGAGACCTCGGGCAAGTAGTGTGGCTCCTGGGGTCCCCAAGCTCTTCCTGCGGACACGCCCCGCTCCCAGCGAGCCTGTAGGTACCTCGGAGACCGCTCCACGCCGCCGCCCGCGCCGTGCGCCCACCGCGCCCAGGAAGCACGCGCCCCCGGTTTAGCGTCCGAGCCCCGCCCCCGCGAGCAGTCCTCTGCCCCGCCCACATCTCACGAACCGCCCTCTGCCCCGCCCACACCTCACGAACCGCCCTCTGCCCCGCCCACATCTCACGAACCGCCCTCTGCCCCGCCCACATCTCACGAACCGCCCTCTGCCCCGCCCCCAGACCACACGTGCCGCTCCAGGCCCCGCCCCCAACACCCCGCACTGCCCTCTGCCCCACCCTCAGTGCCCTGCCCCTCCCTGGCCGCCCCCCGCCAGCCCGGACCCCAAACCGACGCGCGGCGGAGCCCGTTTCCCCGAGGGGACTGCAGGGCGCTCGGCCACCGCGTCCGGGGTGAGCGCGGCGACGCTGCTGCCCGAGGCCGCTGGATCTCCAGGCGGTAGGTGCCGGAGGGACAGGGACAGCCGCGCCACGGGCAGGGTCGGCCGGGTGCGAGCGGGCCGTTTGGCGCCGTCTCCGCGGGCGGACGCGGGGAGCGCAGGGGAGGACGGAAGCGCTGGGGGCGGCGCCCCGGGGGCCCCCAGGGAGCGAGCCCCGGGAGGAGAGGGGCGAGTGCGGCCGGGAAGCCCGGCGAGGGGGCCCTGCAGGGACTGCCCGGTGACTGCGGGGGTCGGAGCGTCCACGGCCAAGTAACGGAACGGAACGCGGGCGTGAGCGCCCCGCGCCCGCGGTCCCGCGGCCGGTCCTCGGGAGGTGGGGGCACAGCCGCCAGGTTCCGTCGCCCAGGCCCGGGCACCACCCTTACTCACTTGGGGCGGAGGTTTTGTGCTGTTCTAGCATTGCTGTAGTTGTTTCCATTACCGATACAACTAATGATCACATGAAAGAATGTTCAACAACAGAAGAAAACCCGGTAGGAAAAGGGCCCAAACCCATGTATGGTCAAATCACAGAAGAAAAAGAACCGCTTCATGAAGATGTAAGGATATGACGTTTAAAAACCTTGGCAAATAACGTTACTTTCAGGTGTACAACATGATTCGATATTTGTATGAGAAGTTTTTAATTGCTGGGATTTTAGGCAAAGCTACCGTAAAAATAACTTAAAAGGACAGTTACGATAACCATAAGGACCTGGAGAATTTTGTGCAGCCTGAGTGTTAACTTGTATTTGTGTTGAAAGGTGGTTCACCGAGTGAAAATTTTGGTAAGTCGTGAAGAGAAGGCATGAACACTCTCTCGGCTTATAATTTTTTTGATATTTTAGTTTTGTTTTTTTCCTGACTTATCGCATCCTGACATAAAATGTCTTTCAGCACCTAAGTCATAATTGCTTTATCACTTAACTCTTCTATATTTTCTTTTTAAAATTGTATTTAGTTTCGGGTGTACAAAACAACATAATGATGGGTATTTACATACTTCACAAAGCGATAATCCCAACAAGTCTAGTACCCATCTGACACTCTACGGAGCTATTGCAGTACCATTGATTCTACTCCCTGTGCTGTCCTCTACATCTGTGACTATATAAATTTATTTAAATTAGTTGACATTCAATATTAGTAGTTTTAGGTGTGCAGCACAGTGGGTAGGCATTTGTATCACTTGTGAAGTGCTCCCCCTACAAGTAGTGCCCATCTGACACCACACATCGTTTTTACATTATTGACTGGATTCCCCATGCCGTATTTCACATCCCGTGACTATTTTGTGACTACCAGTCTGTACCTGATGCCTTCACCTTTCTCATCGAGCCCCACAAGGCCCCCCACCTTGTAGTAACCATCGGTCTGTTCTCTGTATCTGTGTCTGTTTTTGTTTGTTCATTTATTCTGTTGTTTAGAGTCCACATATAAGTGAGACAATATGATATGTCTTTCTCTGTCTGACTTCTTTCACTTAGCATAGGTCCATACATGTTGTAGTGTAAGATTCCGTGCGTGTGTGTGTGTGTGTGTGTGTGTCAAAGTGATATTCTGTTGTATAAATGTACCACAATTTCTTTATCTGTTTATTGGTGGGCACTTAAGTTGCTTCTGTCTCTTGACTATTGTGAATAGCACTGCAGTACACATAGGGGTGCATACATTTTTTTTGAATTAGTGTTTTGGATTTTTTTTTTTTTTTACAAATAACCAGGAGTAAAATTGCTGTATCATAAGGTAATTCTATTTTTAATTTTTTGAGGGCCCTCCACACTGTTTTCCCAAGTGGCTGCACCAATTTGCAGACCCACCAACAGTGCACAAGGTTCCATTTTCTCCACATCCTCATCAACACTTGTTTGTTGGTTGGTTTGTTTGTTTGTTTTGGTTGGTTCCCTGGCCGGAAATCGAACCCAGGCTGCGGCGGTGAGAGTGCCGAAGCCTAGCCACACCACCACCGGGGAGCCCCCTTGTTGATTTATTGATGAAAGCCATCTGGCAGGAGTGAGGTGGTATCGCACTGTGGTTTGAATTTGCATTTCTCTGATATTAGTGACATTGAGCATCTTTTCATTTGTCCATCGGCGATCTGTGCGTCCTCTTTGGAGAAATGTCTATTCAGGTCCTCTGCCCATTTGTTAATAGGATCATTTGTCATTTTATTTTATTTTATATATTTTTTTGGTGTTGAGTTGTATACTTTTTAAAATAAATTTTGGAATTAGCCCCTTATCAGATATATCATTGGCAAATATCTTCTCCCATTCAGTAGGATGTCTTTTCGTTTTGTTGATGGTTCCTCTGCTGTGAGAGATCTTTTTAGTTTGCTGTAGGTTCATTTGTCTTTCGTTCGTTTGTTTCCCTTGTTTGAGGAGATGTATCAGTAAAATTATTACTAAGGATGCTGTCTGAGAGCTTACTTCCTATATTTGCTCCTAGGAGTTTCATGGTTCCAGGTCTTACAGTTACGTCTTTAATCCATTTTGAATTTATTCTTGTAAATGATGTAAGAAGGTGGTCCAGTTTTCCTAACACCATTTATTGAAGAGACTATCTTGATCTCAATGTAAATTCTTGCTTCCTTTGTCATAGATTAACTGATCACGTAGACATGGGTTTATTTCGGGGTTCTCCATTCTGTTCCTGTTTTGTGCCAATACCATGCAGTTTTGATGACTGTGGCCTTGTAATTTGATGTCTGGTAGTGTGATACTTCCACCTTTTTCTTTCTTCAGGGTTGCTATGGCTATTCTAGGTCTTTTATGGTCCCATATAAATTTTAAGATTCTTTGTTCTAGTTCTGTGAAAAATGCCATTGGTATTTTGATAGAGATTGCATTGAATCTATATAGACTGCTTTGAATAGTATGGACATTTTAACTATATTAATTCCTGTCCATGAGCCTGGTACAAGTCCCCATTATTTGTATCTTCTTTACTTTCTCCTTCAATGCCTTATAATTTTCTACAGGTCTTTTACTTCCTTAGTTAGATTGATTCCTAGGTGTTTTATTTTTATTTTTTGATGCAGTTGTAAGTGGGATTGCTTTCTTTTTTTCTCTTTCTGCTAGTTCATTATTGGTGTGTAAAAATGCAACTGACTTCTGAATATTAACATTATATCCTGCTACTTTACTAAATTCATTTTGGGGGGGCTCGCTCTATACAGCATCATGTCATCAGTAAATGATGACAGTTTTACTTCTTCTTTTCCCATGTGGATGCCTTTTATTCCGTTTTCTTGTCTGATTGCTGTGGCTTGGACTTCCACTGCTGTGTTGAGTAAGAGTGGTGACAGTGGGCATCCTTGTCTTCTTGGTGATCTTAAGGGGATGCTTTTAGCTTTTCCCCGTTGAGTACGAGGTTAGCTGTGGGTTTGTCGTATATGGCCTTTATTGTGTTGAGACATGTCTCCTCTGCTCCCACTTTGCTGAGAGTTTTTAATCCTAAATGGTGCTGGATTTTATCAAAAGCTTTTTCTGTATCTATTATTCTGACCACCTGGTTTTTATTTTTCATTTTACTTATGTGGTGTGGTATCTTGTTAATTGATTTGCAGATATTGAACCAGCCTTGCATACCAGGAATAAATTCCACTTGATTGTGGTGTATGGTCTGTTTAATGTATTGCTGAACTCAGTTTGCTAATATGTGGTTGAGGATTTTTGCATCTATATGCATTAGGTATATTGGCCTCTAGTTTGTTGTTTGTTTGGTAATGTCTTTGTCTGGCTTTGGAATCAGGGTCATGGTGGCCTCATAGAATGAACTTGGGAGCCCTCCCTCCTCTTGGATTTCTTGGAATAGTTTGAGGAGAATAGGTGTTTGTTCTTCTTTGAATGTTCGGTAAAATTCACCTGCGAAGCCATCTGGTCCAGGACTTTTGTTTGGTGGAAGCTTGTTGATTACTGATTCAGTTCTGATGGTAGTTATCAGTCTGTTCAGATTTTGTTTGTTTGTTTGTTTGTTGCTTTATTCAGCCTTGGAAAATTGTATGCTTCTAGGAATTTATCCATTTCTTCCACATTGTCCAGTTTGTTGGTTTGTAGTTACTGATGGTATTTTCTTATACTCCTGTATTTCTGTGGTGTCCTTGTCACTCCTCTTTCATTTCTATTTGGTTCTTCTCTTTTTTTCTTGATAAATCTGGTTCAAGTTTGTCGATTTTATCTTTTCAAATAACCAGCTCTTGGTTTCACTGGTGTTTTGTGTTTTTGTTTTTTTTTTAATCTCAATTTTGTTTTTTTCTGCTGTGCTCTTTATTATATTCTTCCTGGTTTTCACTTTGGGCTTTGTTTACTGTTCTTCTTCCAGTTCTCTTAGGAGTGAAGCTAGGCTGTTTGAGATTTTTCTTGTTTCTTTAGGTCGGCCTGCATTGCTATGCATTTTCCTTTTAGGACTGACTGCTTTCACTGTGTCCGTAAATTGTGGGTCCATGTGTTTTCATTTCCATTTGTCTCCAGGTATCTTTTGATTTCCTCCTTGATCTCATTGTTGACCTGTTCATTGTTCTGTAGCATGTTATTTAGCCTCCATGTGTTTTTCGTTTCTTTCTTGTAATTGATTTCTAGTTTCATACCACTGTTGTCAGAGAAGATGCTTGATTTCAGTCTTCTTGATTTTGAGACTTGTTTTGTGGCTTAACATGTGGTCTGTCTTGGAAAATGTTGCATGTACACTTGAAAACAATGTATATCCTGCTTTGGGGTGACATGCTCTAAAAACATCAAACCCATCTGTTTTAGTGTGTCATTTAAAGCCACTGTGTCCATGTTGATTTTCTGTCTGGAAGATCTGCCCATTGGTGTCAGTAGGTGCTAAGTCCCTCCTACGATCGTTACTGTTGTCTCTGCCTTTATGCTGGTCAGTGTTTGCTCTATGTATTTAGGTGCTCCTAAGTTAGGTGCATACGTGTTTACTAGGGTGATGTCCTTTTGTTGCATTGGTCCCTTTATTATTATGTAGTGTCCTTCTTTGTCTCTTATTATAGTCTTTATTTTAAAGTCTTTTTTGTCTTATATAAGTATTGCCGCCTCAGCTTTTTTCTCTTTTCTGTTTGTGGGAAATACCTACTTTTTTCATCTGTTTACTTTCAGTCTGTGTGTGTCTTTCCACCTGTGGTGGGTCTCTTGTGGACGGCATATGTAAGGGTCTTGTTTTCTTCCCCATTCAGCTACCCTACGTCTTTTGATTGGATCATTTAATCAATTTACATTTAAACTGATAACTGATAGGTACATAGTTGTCATTTTATTATTTATATTTTTAATCTTTGTTTTCTCCTTCTGCTTAAAGAAGTTGTAACATTTCTTATAATACTGGCTCAGTGGTAATGAATTCCTTTAGCTGTTTCTTGTCTGGGAAGTTTTACTCTCTCCTTCAGTTTTATTGTATTTTTTAAAGAGTTTTATTAAAAGTAGATCTAATGTACAGTATCATAGTAGTTTCAGGTGTACACCATAGTGTTCCAACCTTTATCTACCTAAAGAAGTGACCACCATGATTAAGTCCAGCAACCACCTGACCCCGCACCCCAACAAATCTAGTACCATCTGACACCACAGTCGTCACGGTGTCGTGACTGTATTCCTTACGCAGGTCTCTGCATCCCCGTGACGACTGTGTAACAACCAATCTGTATGTTTAATCCCTTCCCCTTTTATACCCACACTCCCAGGGCCCCTCCCGTCTGGCAGCCATCCAGATGTCTTCTGTATCTGTGAGTTTGTTTTATTTTGTTCTTTGGATTCCACACACCAGTGAAGTTGCCTTGCATTTCTCTTTCTCTGTCTCCCACTGCACTCAGCACATTACCCTCCAGGCCCATCGGTGCCACCACAGATGGCGAGCACCTGTTTCCTTCCACGGCCGAGCAGCAGCCCATTGTGTAGAGTGCCGCCGCCTCTCTGTCCGGGCTCCCACCGACCGCCATCCAGGCCACCTCCACACCTTGGCTGCTGAACACATGGATGCCCACATCCCCCTCAAAGTGCAGTTTTGGGTTTCTTCAGAGGAGTACCCAGAAGTGGGATGACTGGGTCTTTCTTGGTCTCTTATTATAGTCTTTGTTTTAAAGTCTACTTTGTCTGGTATAAATATTGCTACACCAGCTTGTGTTGTTTTCGTTTCCATTTTTGTGAAATAACTTTTCATCCTTTTGCTTTTAGTTTGTGTCTTTCAGTCGGAAATGAGTCTCTTGTAGGCAGCGTATATAAGGGTTTTGTTTTCTTATCCATTCATTCTTCTTGTGTCTTTTGATTGGAGCATTTAAATCCATTTACATGGAAAGTAATTGTTGATAAATATTATTGCCATTTTATTATTCATATTTTTTATTCAATTTTTTTTTCTTCTTAAGTCCCTCTAACATTCCTTGTAATACTAGCTTGGGGGTGATGAACTTCTTTAGCTTTTTCTTGTCTGGGAAGCTCTTTGTCCATTCTTCAATTTTAAAGGATAGCCTTGCTGGGTAGAGTAATCTTGATTGTAGATCCTTCCTTTTCATGACTTTGAATATCTTCTGCCAGTCCTGGGGCCTGAAAAGTTTCTGCTAAGAAATCAGCTGACAGTCTAATGGGGGCTTCCTTATAAGTTATTAGTTGCCTTTCTCTTGCTGCTTTTAGGATCCTCTCTTTGTCTTGAACCTTTGCCTTTTTAATTATAATGTGTCTTGGTGTGGGCCTGTTTGGGTTCATCTTGTTTGGGACTCAGTGAGCTTCCTGGACTTGTGTGTCTTATTTCCTTCACCAGATTAGGAAAGTTTTTAGTAATTATATCTTCAAATAGGTTCTCAGTTCCTTGCTTTCTTCCCCTTCTGGTACCCCTATGATGCAAATGTTGTGATGCTTGATGTTGTCCCAGAGGTCTCTTAAACTGTCCTCATGTTTTTGGATTCTTTTTTCTTTTTGCTGTTTCAGTTGGGTGTTTTTCTGCGCCCTTATCTTCTAACTCGCTGATTCGATCCTCTGCTTCATCTCATCTGCTGGTGATTCCTACAAGTGCATTCGTCATTTCAGTTATTGTATTCTTCACTTCTGACTGGTTCTTTTTTATGGTTTCTATGTCATTTTTTATGCTTGCTATCTCTTGTTGAAGTTCTCACTGAATTCCTTGAGCATCCTTTTAACCATTGTTTTGAACTCTGAATCTAGTACATTTGCCTCCCTTTTGTTTATCTTTTTCTGGAGTTTTTTCTGTTCTTTCATTTGGGACATGTTTCTTTGTTTTCTCATTTTGGCTGCCCTGTATGTTTGTTTCTACATTTTAGGGAGATCTGCTATGTCTCCCAGTGTTGGCTCGGTGGCCTTATGTAGTAGGTGCCCTGTGGGGCCCTGGCATAGTCTTCCTGGTCACCTGAGGTGGGTGCTCCAGGAGTGTCTCTTACATGGGTTGTGTGTGTCCTCCTGTTGTAGTTGAGCCTTGATTGCTATTGGTACATCAGTGGGTGGGAATGGCTGTGGGCTTTGGCCATGTCCACAGCTTGCAGGTTGCTGTGGGGGCGGGGGGCTTACACCACTTAGTGGGATTCGCCCCAGTAGGCTCTGTTGTCCTTTGAGACCTCCGTTTGTGTGTGCCACTTGTGGGGCTAATTGGATGGTGCTCTGCTGTGGTTTGAAGCTGACCTCCAAGTAGGAGGGCCGTCCAGAAAAAATCCAGCCATAAATGCCTCTATTTTTCTTATTTCACTGCTGGACACTTTATGGACAAACCTCATATTTCTTATTTTGTGATTTATGATTAATGTGGCCGTGTACCACATCTATAGAACGAGGAAAGCACAATAATATAATTTATTTAGTAGTCTAAAAAAACTGTAAATTGAGGAAATGGCAGCTATTAGCATATACCAATTTATTCAGCAAAGCTTTCTACATAAAGGTCCCTACTCATAACTAATTATTTTATCCATACAAGAAGTGTCCATACAGAATAGTGGGGAGTCAGATGTCTTTCTTTTACTTTCCAAACACCCACATATGTGGACAAAGTCATGAACTTTATAGTTAGGTCCTCATTTGTACCAGTTATTAACTATGTGAACTTGAGCACATCTCCTATTTTTCTGAGTCTCAGGTTTCTCATCTGTAAAGTGACTATAATGATTTTCTAAGCAGTGAATGTACGGCTCAGAATTAACCAGATAATATATGTAAAGCATTTAGCATGTAATAATACCTCAAAAAACAGACTTTTAATTAAAGAATAGTATATGTTGGGTCATAAGATTGTGCCCCAATTGGTCAGCATGTGCTTATTATTATTGAACTATATATTTTTTAAATCTTAATTTCAGAATCAGTAGGTCCTTCATATTCATGTTTAGTTTGATTTTTCTAAAAAACAGAAAAGGAACCTAAGATAGAATCAGTATCTCTAGGTTTTGTGACACCATAAACAACCAAACCTAACTCCGTTAGGTTTTCCTGGCTTGCAGACCAGTGGTCTCTTCATACTGCTCATCCTGTTAGGATGATTTGTTAAGTATGTGTAAACTTGGGGGAAAACCAGTAACCATTTCTCAGCATTTATTAATAGAATGAATTTTTGAGATATTGGATCAAAATTTATTTTAAAAAGTATTTATATCACACAACTATACCTGCACATATTAAAAGACAACTTTACAATAGGTCCAGTGATTGCTGCCCGGTGTTATAGGACAGATTCTGTTTCTCTTGCAACTATTGTTCTTTGTATCGCTTGCTATAAATGTCTGTCCTTAGTAGTACCAAACTATTAGAGCTCTGCATTCAGTGAGTTTAAGATTGAAGTAATTTTATACACTGACTTTATAATTCAATTACGTGTTTATTATTTTTAACATAAATGGAGAAATAGGCTTTGGGTGGTGGAGTTCTGTCCTTCCTGCATTACGATCCTGTGGATCAGTTATATCATAATAATTACTTGTCTTCTCCATTACTAACACTGTTTAAGACATGATGCTATTAGGTAGTATGCATCCCAGACTTACTCCCTACAGTTGTCAGTGCCTCTATGCAGGCATAGTTTACTTTTAAAAAAAAAGAATTAAAATTCCACATGGCACTGTCTTTTCTGATTGCCTCCACTGGGAGGAGGTTTTATGCATCTGGAGCCTTTGCTGTATTTACGACTCTGAATTGAAAGGGTAGGTGGTACTAAACGGTATTCTTTGGTTGTTTATGGTGTCACAAAGTCATATAATAGTTCTGTAACTCCCCAACTTTTGAAAATCCCTAGTTTGAATACAGGGGATTTGCACTGCTCAGCAAGTGGAAGCGACTGTACAACCTGCATCTCAGTTTCAGCTGAGCAATCACAAACAAGGACACGCGTGCCGGAGCACCATTGTGTTCTGATTCATTCGTTTCACAGGGGCAATGGGATGGAAAGTTACCACATACCGGTATTAGGGTCCTTGTTAAAATGGCCAGGGTAAACATTGAATTATGCAATATTAGATTGCTTTTGGTCCTTCCACATAGGAAATATCCAAGAAATATTTGAAGTATTTTTTTTCTAGTTAGGCTTATAAGTTTTTTGTTTCCTTTATATCAAAGTTGTATTGCCAGCAAATACAGACAGCATTTTGGTTTAGAAGGCTGTCAATAGCCGTGTTGAAATACCAGTTAATACACACTGCGAAGCCTCTAAACTTTAGGAAAAAGTAACTGTTTTGTATTCATCATTGAAAGCTTGTTTATAAATTTGTGATTTTAACAGTTGAATAGCATCCCAGGGTATTTTTGAGTACAGGAGAGCATGTCTTTGGAGCTAAGAGGCAGTTTGGGGACCCTGTTTTATACTCAGGGGATAATCACAGACTGATGACCTGCGTAAGAGCAGATGGTTCCAGTTCTTTCTGGAGGAGCAGCTGCAGCGTGCTGTGGCCTTTGACTTCTGACTTTGTCTTGATAGGCATCAAACTTTGACAAGCTGTGTCTCAGTCACCAGAAGATTTTGGTTATATTTAGAAGGTATTTAAACTTACAGACTTATTTAGGAAAACTGTTACAGGTATTAGGATAAGAGATAAATAAGATCTGGTTTTTGGGCCTTAGCTAATTCAGTCTAATTAAATAGGCATGTTCAGGCACATCTCATTTCAGTGTGATTTACTGCACATCACAGGGGTTGTGTGTGTGTTTTCTTTTACAAATGGAAGACATGACCCTCCATCAAAAAGGTTATGACTGGCTTCACTGTAAGTGTCACTGAATTACGGTGGTCTGGAACGGAAGGTGCAACATCACAACATCTCCGCGGTCTGACTAGCGGATTTACTGTGATACACTTTCGAAAAATCGATAGGCAAAATATGGTGGGGGCCGGTGTAGGAGGAAAGAGAATCTGTTGTTGTTGTTATTTTCCTCTCAACTATTTGTCAGGAATATTGAACGTCACTGTAGGGACACGGGGACATTTTCCAAGGACGGAGCAAGAACCTGACTTTGGTCTTGAAGGATGAATGGCAGTTTGGAAGATGAGCAGCAGGGAGAGGGAAGGCACTCCTGACAGAGCCCGTGAACGCACAGCGATGCGGTGAAACTAAATACTGTTTATGAATTCGGCCATGCACTGAGCGCCCACTGTGCACTGGACGTGAGATGCACCTGAGCGGTGGGACTGTGCTTCGCCTGTCACATAAGAGGTCATCGCAGTGAGTGCCGTAAGCACCACAGTGCAGGGGAGTGCAGGGGTGCTTTCTGAGCACGTAAGACGGGTGCTTGCCCTGAGCTTGGGCAGCTGTGCCTGGTGCTGGGGTAGGAAGAGAGGGTGGGGCTGGCTCGATTGTAGGGTGCTGGCTGAGAGCTCGGGCACAGGCACTGCCATCACGTCCTAGACTCAGGACCTTGGGCAACTGATTTCTCTAAGCCTTATCTACAATTAGAATTAAAAAACACAGCCACCGTGTATTGAACTCTGTGCACGCAGCACATGGTGACACTTTCTACCTCACTCAGTCTTCACATCACACCTAGGAGGTGGGGGCTGTTGTCCCCCAGTGACAGAACTAGGTGGTGGGGCTGTGGGAGGAACCCGGGGAGGCTGACGGGAGACCTGCACTCTGACTGTTAACAGTGCCCGTCTATGGGGCCATTGTGAGTCTTAACACAACGTGGGGGAGTGGCTTGCTGCGCACGGCAGGCACGTGGGGGCTGTCCTGGTCCCGGTCCCCGGGAGGGTGTGTAAAGGGCTCACGGTTTGGAGAGAAGAGGCTGTAGTCACCTGCTTGCTCAGCTTAAGAAGAACCCGTTCACTTTTGTCACCTAGTGTGGAAGACAAACGTGCCATCATCGTGTGGGACAGTCTTCTGCAAACACCTCGGTGTGGGTGTGTTCACTGCGCCCCAGTGTTTGACTCAGAGGGCGATGAGGGCGATCAGTTAACACGGCTGTGGGACTAAGAGTGGTGGCGGGAGGGATGCAGACGGACTGGAGGGAGATTCCGGAAGCGGAACGGACAGGAGTCAGAGACGGATTATGAGGTGGGGCTCTCGCTGAGAACGGCAGCCGGAAGGTGTCCGGAACCAAGGTGGCCCGCGGGGGGCAGGCATGACCCCAGGGGTTACGGCAGGACGCGCGTCGCTGGAGTCAACGTCATGAGTTGGGTTTTGCGTGTTGCCTTTTCGGTGCCTGTTATGAGACAAACTAGAAAAATAAACACATTTAAAAGCGAGAAGGGCGATGCCGGGTGTATGAGGACGTATGTCCAGAAAACGCCCAGCCATAAATGCCACCGCTTCCCATGTCACATGGCCGGGCACTTTCCGTGCGGCCCTCGTGGGTCGTGTGGACAGGTGGGTGCAGTAAGGAGAGTACGTGGGGTTCGCTGAGAGAACCAAAGCCAGACTGGGAAGAATTCCTAAGTTTCTCTGGAGTAAAGAAGAGCAGTCAGCTGAGGCAATTAGGAGAAGCAATGAAAAAGGAAAAGGAAACAACCCGAAAGCAGAGAGCGAGTGTAAGGGGCGAGAACGTGTCAAAGACGGGGGTTTGGAGGTGACCAATGCTGTCGAGGGGCCTGGGGTTGGTCGTCGCCTATTATCTTCTTTTCAACGTTGCCTTTTTGTGTTTTGCACCTTAATTCCGTAATTTATAAAACGGGCAGCTTCAAATGCGTGCTGTGCTTATTCGTATGTCATATGAAAGCCTCTTGGTTCTCTTGCCCAAAGATAAATATGTGTTTTTCCCTCCTAAAGTATGGAACCTCAAGGTCTTGGTGGTCATGGAAACCAAAAAATTGATTGGTAAACCGCTTCAACCAGCACGACCCGCTCGCCACCTGGCTTCTCCGCCTGGTGAGTACGTGGAGCTCAGGCCTGTAAATGGCCATTGGTCAACGGCGACTTCCTGTTGTAAAGGCTACATGACAGACAGTGATGGTTCATGGTGGGTGTTTTAAAAAAATAATGAAACCTAATCATCTCAGAAGAATTTAAAAATATAACCAAAGAAAGGATTCTTAATAGTTCAGCAGATAAACAAACTAAAGTAGCTTTGACCTGGGAACGACTTTGTGTATTTTTTTTTTGGTCTCGTTTTTATGGTTAGCTGGTTTTTAGGAAATCTAAACAAAAAATACATTTAAAATTAAAAAATGTTTCTTTGTACATAAAGCTAAAGTTTTGAACAAAATCTTGAAATACTTGGTATGTAATTCCTAAATTGGTCTATTAACTATTTTATTCTTCTTACTACTGGTGTCAGAATGGCTTCTCTGTTCTAATTTAGGAGAGAGATCTGAGTATATCTCCTAATGCAATGGACTGTCCATTAACCGGAACTCAACAACTGACACTCTCAAGCAACCCGCAAAATAAAGAAAGAAAAGAAATAACACATTTATGTGGCGCGAGTCCTGGTTAACTGGGATGTACTGTGTGTCTCCTATTTGAATGGTCTGCTCCTTGTAGGGGCCCACTCAGGCAAAGGACACAGTAGCCCTTTTACTGGGTTCCCAGGTGAAGCAGCAGAACCAGACGGGGTGCCAGTTGCTCAGTCCCCCACTGCCCCCCGCTTCCTGCCAGCTCGGCGTCTCCACGTCGGAACGTTTCCTTTGCAGATGGCTGTGACCTGAGACAGATGAGGTGCATCTGTGGGATCGTAGCTGAGCCATGCTGCTGGCATGTCCGTCTGGTGTGCCCAAGAAGCTGTTATGTGGGGCCCAGTCTCAGATGTTACCCCGAAGGGCAGGGCAGAAAGCGGGCGTCAGCCAGTCCTCCTGTGTGTGACCTCCCCTGTCCGTCCCCCGCGTCTGTACAGGCTCAGGTCTTCACTGGCCTTTCCCTCCAAGACTGTTAATGGGGTTAGCGGGCTGGGCTGGTAGCCCCTCTCTCTCATCGAACCGAATCCTTTCACGTTCCAGACAAGAGCAGGGTTTTCGTCGGCAAAATTCAGTGAATGAGAAGTTAGCTGCTTTTCTGAACCTACTTCTGTGCTCCTTGTCTGCCTCACGTCCCAGACTGAATTATTTTCTTGCGGAAGTCCATCTTCGATACCCCAGAGCCCACTCAGCCCCCCCCCCCGATACTTCCTCTGGACCCCTCGTGGAACGTGCTTTTATTATAGTCCCTGTTTATGCTGTGTTTTAAGATTGTGGACCCTCGTCGCTCTGAACTCTGTGCACACTGGCAGACCCACCTCCTAACACAGCTGCTGCCGTTGGTGGTGCTGGGGAAGCGAACAACCAGAAACCATTTGAAAGCAGTACCTGGAGAACCCCGGCCCATGAAGGCTTTTAGGTGACGTTATGTCATTTACGCAAGACATGGGTATTTAAAATAGTTTTCTTTTTCTTTTCTCTCCTAACAGGAGCAGTATTCCCTTTCAATTTTCAAAATGAATATCCGTGCAACACTCAGTACTTACAAAGTGGAGTCAGCAGAGTAAGTCTTAGAAACGATAAGAAAACGAAGCATTGCAGTCTGGAAGGTAACGTTTGTTAGAGGGCTGTGGAGTGCCAGGTACCGTGCTAAGTGCCTCATATACTTTTAAAAACCTTCCGGTATATTTCAAGCCTATAGTAAAGAGAGTAACAGTCATTATACTTGTTGCCCAGGATTTTCGAATTGAAACATGTTGCTGCATTTGTTTAAGAAAAACGTAAAGCCGTTCTGTAGTTTTAAAGCCCCCGGATACCCCTCCATGAACGCACTTCCTTCCCGCCATCCTCCAGGGTCACTGTCTGCAATGCGACCATTTCCACGACGTCTGTACTTGCGCTACAACAATTCGAATTGTTTGAACGGTGTTACCATTCTGTATAAATAGTATCATTGTATCCACATGCTGTTACCATGTTTTTTCACATTTTAGGTTTATATTTTTAAAATTCTAATTTAATTTTTTGACACAATTTAAAATCAGAACCTACAAAAATGGCTTTCGCTGAAAAGTTTCCTCCAGTCTCTATCCCTCAGTCACCCATGGCCTTGGGCCAGAAGCAGCCATTGTACCAATTTCTTATCTAGATTCTTCCAGAAATAGATTACACAGGCACAATCACAAGTGTATTCATAGATGGAATACCACGATGGAATAACTAATAAAGTAAATCTAGCTATTCCACAAGTGCTGATACAGAAAAATCTTTTTTATATTTACAAATATAACACGTTTTCCCATTTTCTATCGATGGCCATGGTACTTGTTTCTATTTTGTGATAAATGCTATAATGAACACCCGGGTGTAGGTTTTATGCACGTTCGAGAGTGTCTCTGCAGTACAGCACTGCTGTGTGATGACAACAGACAATGCGATCTCCCACGTGGTTGGGCGCTGCCGAATTTTCTCCCCACTGTGATCTGTGTGAGCGTGCAGGAGGGTTCTGATTTTTCTGCATTTTTACCTTGTCGTCGTCAGACTTAAAATTTTTTTCTTATTTAATGGGTGAGAAATCATATCTTTTTGCTGGTTTTCATTTTGAATTTGCACATATTTTCTTTCCTGGGAATATGGTCCAGAGATATGTTTATTTTTTGTGGCGTTTCAGTTCAAAGTTTTAAATCTTTAAGAATTTTATTCATGTAGCACTGGTTAATAAGATACAGTTCAGGTGTACAAAGTTATAATTTGGTATCTGTGTACTCTCGTGTGTCACCACCAAAAGTCTCATTCCCTTTGGTCAGCACATAGGAGGTGGGACAATTAAGTGCGCGGACTTGCCACTTTGCATTTATGTGGGCAGCACTGTTCGCGAACTTAATTGTCAGATTTGGGCATGACGACAGCTCCGATGGCCATTCCAGAAAGAGAGTTCCAGAACTGCTCTGAAGGCTGGACCAGGTGCTGGTGTCGGTGCACAGCTTCCCAAGGGGAGTCCCTCGAAGGGGACCGTGGTGACGCTCAGCAGTGAGGTGTGGAGCACTTTCTCTAGGACGAGTTTGTGAAATTAATTGTCCGACCACATGTATGATCCCCCTGTACCCAGTTCGCCCTCCTCCCACCCCGTCCCCTCTAGTAACCATCATTCTTTTGTCTTCAATCTACGAGTTTCATTTTGTGTTAATTCGTTGGTTACTTTTTGTTTGTATTCCACAGGAGTGAAATCATACTGTTCTTGTCCTTTTTCATCAGACTTTCACTGAGCATCATACCCTCAAGATCCATCCATGTTGTTGCAGATGACAATATTCCATCTTTTATCCACTGTGTGTGTGTGTGTGTGTGTGTGTGTGTGTGTGTGTCCGTACCCTCTCTTTACGAATACGAATTCGTCCATTGAGGGACACTTGGGTTCTTTCCATATCTTGGCTGTTGTACATAATGCTGCATGAACACAGGGGTGCATATATCTTTATTAATTAGTGTTCTCGTGTTTTCAGGTAAATACCCAAAAGAGGAATTGATGAATTGTATGATGGTTCTATTCTTAGTTTTCTAGGGAAGTTCCGTACCGTTGATCAGAGGAGCTGCACCAATGTACAATCCCCCCAGCAGTGCATGAGGGTCCCTTTTCTCCACAGCCTCTCCTTGTCTTTTTGACCCTAGCCATTCTAAAGGTGTGAGGTGATATTTCATTGTGGTTTTGATTTGCATTTCCCTAATAATTAGTGATACTGAAGATCTTTTCTGATGCCTGCAGGCCATTCGTATGTCTTCTTGGAAAACTGTTTATTCAGAACCTTTTTTAATCAGATTTTTGTTGTTGTTGTTGAGGTGGATAAGTTCTTAATACATTTTGGATATTCACCTGTCATCAGAAGTATCATTTGCTAATATCTTCTCCCATTTGGTTGGTTGTGTTTTCATTTTGTTGATGGTTTCCTTTGCTGTGCAGAAACTTTTTAGTTTGATGAGTCTCGTTTCTTTATTTTTGCTTTTTTGTTTCCCTTGCCTTTGGAGTCATATTCACAACCAATACAGAGACCAACATCCAGCACCGTAGTGCCTGCATTTTCTTCTATGTATTTCATTGTTTCAGGACTTATAGTCAAGTCTTTCATCCATTTTGAGTTAATTTCTGTGTATGTTGTAAAATAATGGTCATTTCATGCTTTTGCATATGGCTGTCCAGTTTTCACTGATTAGTGAAGAGACTTGCCTCCCTCTACAGTATGTTCTGGGCTTCTTTGTTACAAATCCGTTGTCCCCTTATGTGTGGGTTTATCTCTGGGTTCTCCGTTCTGTTCCATTGGTTGTGTTCCAAGTAGTTTTTCTGCCAAGACCACACTGTTTTGATTGCCAAAGCTTTGCAATGTAGTTTCAAATCAGGAAATGTGACACCTACCTCTGGCTTTATTTTGCCTCAGGATTGTCTTGGCTGTTTGGGGTCTTTCATGGTTCCATACAAATATGATGGCTTTTTTTTTTTTCATTCTATTTCTGTAAAAAATGTCGCTGGGATTTCAATAGGGATTGCTTTGACTCTGTAGATTGCTTCAGGTAATATGGAGCTTTTAATAATGTTCATTCTTCCAGCCCATGAGCAGAGTTTCTTTCATCAGTGTTTTCTGGTCCTTCACCTTCATTAAATTTATTCCGAGGTATTTTATTCTTTTTGTTGCCTTTCTAAATGGGATGCCTTTCTTCCTTTCTCTTTCTGATAGCTCGTTGTTAGTATATAGAAACAGAAATGATTTTTGAATATTGACTCTTGTGTCCTGCAACTTTACTGTATTTATTATTTATAGTAGTTTTTGGTGAAATCTTTAGGGTTTCTACATATTAAATCATGTCAGCTGCAAATAGTGACAGTTTTACTTTTTCCTTGCCAATTTAGATGTCTTTTTTTTTTCTTGCTTAAATTCTCAGGGTGGGACTTTCAGTACTATGTTGAGGAACAGTGGTGAGAGTGGGTGGCCTTGTCCTTTTCCTGAATTCATGGAAAGCTTTTAGTTTTTCACCATTGACTGTGTTAGTTGTTTGTCAAATATGGACTTTATTATGTTGAGGTATTACTACTTTCCTTTAGACTCATTTTATTGAGTGTTTTTATCATAAAAAGGATGTTGTATCTTGTCAAATGTTTTTTCTACATCTATTGAGGTGATTTTTATCCTTCCTTTTGATAGCGCACTTTATCACATTGATTAATTTGTAGACATTGAGCCATCCTTGCATCTCTGGAATGAATCCCATTTGATCATGATGTGTGATCCTTTCAATGTATTGTATTCAATTTGCTTTTATTTTGTTGAGGAGTTTTGCATCTCTATTCATCAGAGAGAGTGGCCTGTAATTTTTGTGTGTGTGTGATGTCCTTGCCTGGTTCTGGTATTGGGATCACTGTGGCCTTGCAATATGACTTAGGAAGCATTCCTTCCCGTTCCTTCCTTAGAGTTGAGAGGGATTGGTATTAAATCATCTTGGAATGTTTGGTAGACTTCACTAGTGAATTCATCTGGTCCTGCATGTTTTGGGAGGGTTTTTATTACTGTTTTAATTTCCTTACTAGTGATCAGTTTATTCAAATCTTCTATTTTTTTCATTATTAAGTCTGGGAATGTTGTATGCTTTTAAGAATTTGTGTGTTCCTTCTAGGTTGTCCAATTTCCATTTGGTGGCATATAGCCTTTCATGGTGTTCTTTTAAAATCCTTTGAAACTCTTCCTTCAGTTCCATTTTTATTGAGGCCCTCTGTGTTTCTTGATGGGTCTGGCTAATTGTTAAAGGTTTACCGATTTTGTTTATGTTTTCAAAGAAACAACTCTTGCTTTCTTTGATTGTTTAGGAAAATATATTTGGATGGTATAAAAGGATTATATAGAAATTTTAAACCTTAGTTAAAAAGCATATTTTCTTTATTCAACAGTGTAAGACGAATGGAATGGAAGTCTTTGCTCAAGGTCTCAAAGACCAGCAGCAACATCAGTCTCCGGTTAAAAAAGGTAAATTTTCCCAAATTCCCAAATTCCATAGAGTCTTAGCATTCATGTGAACTTAGTATTTGCTTAGCAGCAAACCTTATGTACCTAAGCAATTTTATTATATTCTTTTGGTTGATTTCTTTCCATATTAGTGAGGCTACAGGTTTGACAGTTCTAAGGTGAGACCACAGTGGGAATG
Organism: Lyroderma lyra; assembly: GCA_004026885.1. Lineage (NCBI taxonomy): Eukaryota > Metazoa > Chordata > Mammalia > Chiroptera > Megadermatidae > Lyroderma > Lyroderma lyra. Next base: position 29,106 of record PVJL010003886.1, read on the forward strand.
GCTTTCACGCAGTAGAAATTGATTTCTGTGTCTTCTCTACCACATAGTTTTGAGCTGGTGAACTTGTTCTGTTCTGTGAAGTTGCTGCTGGTCCCCGCGTTATAGCTGACTCGTGAACAACACGGGTTTGAACTGTGCAGACGCTTGGAACTTCTTATACATGAATTATTTTCAGTAAATACTGTATTTTCTCTTCCTTAGGATTTCCTTAGTAACATTTCCATTTCTCTGGCTTACTTTATTGTAAGGATACAATATATAATATATCTAACATGCAAAATGTGTTAATTGGCTGTTATTAGTAATAAGGCTTCTGGTCAACAGTAGGTTACTAGGAGTTAAGTTTTTAGGAAGTCAAAAGTTATATGTGGATTTCTCACTGACTGGGGGCTCCGCACCTCTACCCGCTATGTTGTCGAAAGGTCATCTGTAGCGTCTTATTACTTTGCTGCCTTTAACACATGGCCTCTATCTCATTGCCCAAAATGCATGTCTCTGCTTGGGCCATCGTGTGCCACATCCAGCCGTCAGGGAGATGAGAGGAAAGGAGGTGCTCCTCCAAAGTGTGACCCAGAGGCTGCGTATGTTACTTTCACATCGTATCTCATTGGCCAGGGCTTAGTCATGCTAAAAAGCTGAGTGGAAATGTCATCTTCAGCTGTGCAGCCCGCTAGTTCTGTTCTGATGCAGGAGGGCAGAACTCTCATGCAGGATCTGTAGCTTCTCCCACGCCAGCTACTTTTTAGTAAAATATATATAATAACTGAGTTTCCAAATTTTTGTCAAACAATCTGTTTGTTTCCTTGTCTCATTTTGGATGCCTCCCTGTGCTTGTTTCTACATTTTAGGTAGAGCTGCTACATCTCCTGTTATTGGTAGAGTGACCTTATGTGAGTTGGGTTTTCCCTGTTGCAGTTGGGCCTCGATTGCTGTTGGCACATCAGTGGGTGGGATTGACCCTCAGTCTGACTGGCCATGACTGCAGTGTGATCGATCATTAATTCCATTTCAGCCCCTCCCCCTTAGCCAGAGAAGTGGGGTCTGGGCTGGAAGATCCCAGCGACTGAGCAAGCTGGGTCTTACTGGGAACCAGTCCCCATCCAGGAGCCACCCAGAGGCGCCTCACTAGAAGGAAAGACACTCCTGTCACCCAGGGACTTCCTCCAAGGGGTGTGGTTAGGAGCTCCGGGTCAGGAACCAGGGACAGAGACCAAATGCAGCATGTGTGTTCTGTTTCTCACGGTGGGAAGCTCGGTTGCATTTCTTTTCTGTTTGCACTGTCAGGATATTGCGCCACTGCTTCTGTCCCAGGTGCATCGTGGTGATACATTTCTGATGAGAAGTCTGCAGCTATCTGAATCTCTGTTCCCTTGAAGATAGGGACTGTTTGCAATTTTGGTTACCGTTGCCTAGCATAGTCCTTGATACTCCGTAGGTGTACAATAGATGTTTTTTGAGTTTACTTTGATTGTATTAAGTTTTCGGTATATCAATACAAAGATTAGTAGGCTTGTCAGGGCTCATTGTGGCAGGATCTGACTTGCCTGGTCGGTGTGGCTGCTGTGACACTTTGTAACACAGGATGGCCTTCCCAGACCCGAACAACCCATGAGCCGTGCGCTACCAGCGTTCTGAAATGGTTCTTTTGCCCCTTTTCCCTCGATTACTGGGCTTCCTCTCCTTGTGAAGCTGCCCCCGCCTTCTCTTTTGCATAGAAACTGCTCATAAAATAAGGGACAGTTAAGGGACATCCACAAAGCTGTGGGCCGGAACGTGATCTGGGAGAGCTCCAAGTTTCAGAGCATTCATTTGGGGTTCACTGTCTACAGAGAGAATTAAATACAGCAGAGACTTCCTGTTGAAGCTATCAAGAGTTTCCATCTGCAGGAAGAAACCAGACTTTCTGCCTGATCACCCCATTGTGCTTCAAAAACCAGTAAGTAGTCTTCCAACGTTGTGTTTTCATTCCACAATGTTTGTGTGTAGTATTTTCATGGGATTCTCTCAATTTTTAATTTCTCTCATTGTGAAATATAATTCAGAAAAATGCATATAACATAACCAATTACTGTTAAGTTCTTACCACTCTAGTCAAGACATGGAATGAAACACCTGTATTTTAAGAAATATTTAAAAGGTGTATCGTTTTTCAGTTAAGTCCTGTTGTCCCCCCGGAACTGATTTTGCTGTATGATGTGAGGCAGGACGACTTGTTTTTTCTCTGTGTGGATCTCTGTCTTCCCGACACTGTGTAGGGAAACGATAAGTCCTTTGCACCTTTGTGGTCTGTTCTGTTCAGTTAGTCCTTTTATATTGTAAAAAAGCCATCCCACTTACTCTTCTTCACTATGTCTCTGCTGTCCTTGGCCTTTTCTAGTTCTGTCACCTCATCAGGTTCCATCAGAGTCAATGCATGAAATAGATGCACATTCAGGACACGGGTAGGAGGGCCATGAGTTGTCATCAGCCTTGGGTTGCTCTGTGCACTGGTGTCCTGTCAACAGTGTACAACAGGGCTCACCTAAGTGTGGTGTTTCTCTCATTACACACTCAGTAAATGTGGATGTTCATCTTTTATGGACTTTCCTTCATTTTTTACTAGAATTTGACTTATTTAGAGTTTTCATAAACATTGTCTTGGTAAAACACAACAACAACAAAAATACAAAAAAACGCAGTGAGGATACTGCTGACATGCGCTGAGAATGGGTCCAAGTGCACCCAAGACCTCCTATGTCTCCATGTCAGGGATTTCTAGCTCTTTGGGCTTCACAGCCTTTTCCCCTTAATTTTTACCTAACCTGCAGGCCTCCAGCCAATTCTTCTTTTAAAAATTAAAGCAGTAACGTAAACATTTCATAATACCTCACACACGGGAATACTTAAAAAGAAGAAGAAAGTCCCCAGTGATATTTGCGGTGTCCCGCCTGTTCAGAGATTCTACTGCTCTGTAACAGTGAGTCTTAAACTTCACAGTTACATAAAAGATTCACTCTTTCAATGGCAGACTTTCCATCTCTAACATTTTATTTCATAAACAGAAGTTTGACATACTGATTGTTTTTTAACAAACCTTACACATTAGAATTGAATTAAGTTTTGATTTATGCATTAAGTTTTTAACAGTTACTTTAACAGCTTCTATAGTAACATGCATTTAGACCCGTGAACACTTGTAGGCCCACAGTATTTGGTTTGCTATATGAATTAGTAAAAACTGTAGTCATTCAACCAAGTAAGTTAACTTTTCCTTCTATATTACAGGAAAACAACCAAAGTTTTAAGTAGCATTTTAAGAACAGATGAATGTGAAGATAAAGAATTATTTGTTTTATATTTTGGACACCTGCAAATGAAGTGGATATAGGAAAAATAACTATAATGGACTATGACAATTCAATTTATTTTTAATTTTGATGGTTGGATATTTGGTTTCTTCTAAAATAAGAAAGATATTTTAAACTATGAACAGTTTTCTAATCAGTTTCAGCTCTGCAGGCAGTTTCCTGTGTAAATTGGGAAGAAACTCTTGTGGTTAGTGACATAGAAAGACTGTTTATAATTTGCATGCTACTTGCTTGCAATTTTTCGTTCTTCATCACTTGTAATAATGGAAATGTAAGCTGTAAAGATGCTCAACTATAAAAGTATTTGCTGGGATGTCTGTGTGATGTGTAATTTCTTGTTGCTTTTGTTTTGTTTTGCACTGATTTCACACCAGCACTTGGAAGGACCTTCACAACGTCTGCAGAGGCTCGTGGAATGATTCAGGGTGTCAGTGCAGAGTTGTCAGTGACAGGAGGGAGACACTTAACAGGCGTTTCTTTTCCAGTATATGACTGCTCTCTGGGTTTTATAATACTGTTGTCCAAGATTCACAATTATGAGCAAAGATCGACAGTTTGGAAACAATGGTATTGAGTGAAACTGAGTATGAAAAATCACTGCTGCGTGTGTCACTAATCAGACCACGTGAACAGTAGCTGTTGAGTGAATTTATTTCCAAACAGGAACATTATAGGCTTCTGCAAATCACTGAGGTGCATTAGGATCCAGTTCTGTATTTCTTACAACAAGAACATGTATGGATGTAGAATTTGGGGGCTTAAACTTTTCTATAAGAAATCTCCTGCAGTTTGTCACTCTGGGTGTTACTGAGACGTCTCCTCCAGCACAGTGTCAAAACTATAAAGGGAAGTGTAGAGTCTCCTTCCTTCTACTCTGTCAGATGCTCTCCTCCCCCGTCTAGTGCGACATCATTTAAGGCCGTCGTTCGGCAGAAAGTGTATCTTAAACTTAACTGGGGACTCCTAAAACCAGCCTTTTCCCTCGCTGGTCTTTGGGCTTGTTTTCCACAGTCAAGCCTTCCACGGTAGGTGCCCCGTCGTGGTGTTGTAGTACTCTACTTTCATTACTTTGTTCCCCAGAAATACAGATTGCTTTTGAAATAGAGAAAAATTGAGTTAACCTTAAATTGATTGGTTAATGTTAAAATGCGGTATTCATACATAGGGCCATTTTTTTGTTTTGTTTTTTGCCCTATTTTCCCTTTTATTACAGGTCCCAGCACATATATGTGTGTGCGGATACACACACACACACACACACACACACACGGATGCTCCAGCACACAAAAATACACGTATAAGTTATGTAAGAGCTGGGGTAAAAATGACCATATAATTAAGTTGGTTTGCTTTATTACTTACATGTTGTCAGGGTCTTTGGATTCTAGTTAAAAGAATAATGCTAGAACTTTCTGCAGTTAGGGCTCTGAAGCGCCCTTCCACGTGGCATTGTGACTAATCAGGGGTAGGACCCGTCCAGTCACACCCTCTGGTCCCCTGAACCGGACGAGTCAGAAACGGTCCAAACTGACTGGCTGTCATTTGTATTTTTGAAACAATTTATAACCAGTGTTTCCAAGAAAAGTCTGTCAAACGTCCCCTCAGTTTGTCTTTTGACCCTCTCTTACTGCAGATCATCGAGTGTGACTGCAGACTGTCATATTAATTACTTGCCGTGGTCCACACATGTCCTGTGGACAATCACTGGACAGGTCCATTAATGTTGTTCCTTGTACATGCATTCAGAGTGCAGCCATCTTATCTTTAGCAATGTCCCAAGACACATGTACTTACACACGTGTCGGTATATTATGTCAAAATGTATTGCCTGTGTCTAGTAGGTCCTATGAAAAAATTACTTTATTTAGCTTGAATGAGGACTGAGGGCGTACAAAGGTACTGATAAAAGTTAATATGCTAGGAATTAGTTTGAGAAAATACTTTAGATCATATTTAATATTTAAAAACTTTAGTTCAACCTTTTTTTTATCCTGAGGTTACTAACAGTAAAAAAACACAAAGGAAAACCTTACCTTACCGTTTTTTGCTGGAATATCTGCCGTTTCAAAGGCATCTGTACTAGAGAGTGACACAGTGACAGATTTCAACATGGACTGTATTTGCTTAGCGGCATTTACCATCCGAAGGGATTTCATTACTTCCCTAAAATCTGTGCTGGTTCTATATTTCTTCTTTGTTCCCTTAGGTTAAAATTTTGTTTCTACAGTCCTTTGAAATTGTTATTACTTAAACACAAATGTCTGTTTTTCATAAGGTAAGTTAGCCCTCTGAGTCACATGCCGTAAAACTGGAACCAGATTTTCTCAAAGTAAAACTCCACTTTTCCTGATTTATTATTATTCCAATAAATGATACAATGGCATCACAGTAACAAATGGTACCCTCTCACCGAACTGTTCACTTGTGAAAAACCAGTTTATACTCTAACAGCTAAAGTCTACAGATTTCAGCCGAGGTTGTTTTACGCAAAGTTACGTATGAATGTCTTCTGGTTTTTAGCTTAAACAACAGGAACATTTTCTTACTTCTAGAGCCTAGAAGTCCAAGATCGAGGTGCTAGAAGGGTTGTTTTCTCCAGGGGCCGCTCTCCTCGGCTTGTAGGTGGCCGCCCTCTTACTGTGTCCCCACCTGACCTTTTCTCTGTGCACCTGAGTCCCTGGCTGCCTGTCTCTCTGCATACAAGGACACCTGTCACATTGGACAACGTGTTCACTTTTTAAGTAGCACAGAGTGAACAGTCATAGGATCACGAGCTGGGAACGAAGTAGGGTTCACTGAAGAAGAAACTTCACGCAGAAAATTGGGTACGTAAAAAATCACAGAACACTGACTTAAGCTTTACAGTTTTTGAGAAATCTACATATCTCTTCTATGAAGTAATGTACTAAAAGTTGCCACTTTTAAATCTTTTTTTAATCATAATTTCTTTTTCCCAATTTTGTTCCCTTAAGTGTACCTTTTTTCACTTTTTATGACTAAGGGTTCTGGATTACAACATTGCAAAAACAGCAAATACCGAGAACAGTGAAGTCGGAAAACTGAGCTAACGTTCGCAGGAAAGACAAAGTTGTAGAGGACATCTGAGAGGAGTGCGTATCTTCGAGTAAATATATCCACAGCACAGGGCGAAAACTCGAGCACGTGTTCTCATTCACATTTTAGTGAGCTCGGGGTTTGCACTTGGAACCACGAAGCAAACGTCCAGGGACATCTAGTTGTTGTTCAGGGTCCACCATGCAGCTGGAAAGAGAGAGACACTGTTTCAAAGGAGGGGAGACACCAGCCACCGCTGGAGTGACTTGGGGTGCAAGTCATTCTTGAAGAGACCATTCCCACCTTTCCCTGCCACTGCTTCCCAAGTGTGGGAGCCGAGACGGGACTCTGCCCACGCATCTGACGATCGCCCCGTGTCCCCCGGCACCTGCTCACAGTCTAACTGAAAACACTGTTACCTCTGAGTAGGCTCTGTCTTCACAACGAGATTACTGTTTACCCAGTACTGCCAGTGGTTTGGAAATACACTCTCATATACTGATTTCAGAAAGATCAGGTATAAGCGAGTGGGTGTGTTCTAAGTAAGATTTTTTAGTGTGTCTGTATTGTCAAGTTGGAAATGTTTTCTCCAGTGAATATAAACATCCCAGAGACAAATCTATGGCAAACCTACGGTTAGGAGAAACACACACGAAAAGGGTTACAACTTGTTTTCAATGCTATTTAAGTAACACTCTGGCTGATGACAGGATCTCATGTGCCCACATCTCTTCTCTTACAGGGTCCAGCTCGGACACCGTTACAGGAGCGGTCACTGCTGAAAGCCCAGCAGCACATCACAACGCCAGTGGTCCTGAGTTTGGTTCTCAATTATCTTAAGCTTTAACTAGGCCACTCACCTTACACAATTTCATTTCAAATTGCTCTTACTCCTTCCCCTCCCCATTACAAGTAATATGGTAACAGCTATTATAACAAAAAACTATTTCTAACACAAATCTAATCTCCATCTACAGGTCCCTTATTTCTAAATTTGTTCAAAATACTAAATGTGGGTAAAGCATTTGAATAATTTTTTTAAAAAATCCTCATTTGACTTATACTTCAAGTTTGTTAAATTTTAGAGTCAGAAATAGAAAATAGGGTCCACTAAAGATAAGGGCAGCAGAATACATACAGGCCTCATCTCCCTCCCCGCCCCCCCCCCCACACACACAGAAGGCACCACTGACGGCACGTGCCCCACCCACCCCACTCGCCGGGCACCCAGGGTCATTACCAGGAACGAGCATCGTAGATGTGAGTTCTGGAGTCTCCAAGAAGTCCACGTTACTCCTCTGGAATGTCTTGCTGTAGTTCGCCTGAAGGTGGCTGTGTAAACAGTTACAGGTGAAGGCTGTGCCTTTTCATCACAGTCTTCCTAAGTACAGAGCAGCAGAGTTCAAGTTCAGTCAGGATGACAAGATCTTGGATCTGGATTAAGTGCCTGAATACAGATTTCTTTTTATATAACAGTTACTTACCTTAAAAAAGAAAAGACAAGTACTTTTAACAACTGTCATGAGAAATTAAAAAAAAAAAGGTTTTAAAAATAGGCAAGCATTCATTCTCTGCAGAAGAAAACAAAAGGAGACTAACTGCAGCAAGAAGTTCACGAACAGAAGGATATCTTGGCTGTTGGGATATTTAAAAACTAGGCTAGCTAGGAAGAGGGACTATATCCTTTCCATCTTTGGAGAATTATAAAAAAAAAAAAGGTCTATCTTAAAGAACAGGTGGGAAGCACTGAATTACAACAGTAACTACAGAACTGAAGAAAAATTGGGAAGTAAAATCTTTTTGTCCCTCACCCCGTGCTCAGACACCCACTTTCTTTATCTGAAAGTGTCAGTAAAAGGATAATACTCGAAGTGGGGTCATCACCAAGTGTTTGTGCTCCAAGGGGTCTCTAACCCAGGTAGGAAACTGCTGGACGAACGGTGTCTTGAACATGAGCAGATGAGCCAGGTTTGCAGGTGCGGGAAAGGGAGCGGAGCTTTCCCCATGAGTCCTGTACCGCCAGCTCCCTGGTGAAATGAGACAGAAATGAAGGAACCAACTGCAGACAACTTGCTCTTCGCTCACCTATTCCACACACTGCTATCCTCCCAGAACTCATAGATCATGTAGCGAGGTTCGTGTGACAGCTTCTGTATAGAAATACTGAAATGCAAAAGAAAAGGCAAAATTAGCCACAGGAAATGAAAGACAAGGAGCAAACGCTCTTTTCTGACCACGTCTAGGTGGGAAAGGAAGCAATCTCACCCTCACACAGGAAGCACCTATGCTGCCAGCCAGGAAATCAGCTTCGTCAGGAGGTGGTAACCAGTACGTCTGTCTGACGAAGGATTTTTTAGTTCTCTGGTTTGGCAGCAGCAAGACTGTCTCGGTGCGTGACAGACACCCCAAGCAGAACTTAGGCCTAAGTGCCCATGAGTACATGACTGGTTCACATACGAGGGCTGTCTGCCAAAAATCCAGGCCTAACGGCCTCTGCTTTTCAAATTACGTGGCTGGATCCTCCCCGGACACCGTCGTATACAATGGAGCATCACTCAGCAATAAAAACATTTGCAACAACATGGATGGACCTAGAGGTTATTGTGCCAAGTGAAATAAATCAGAGAAAGTATGATTTCACTCATATGTGGGAGCTAAAAAGTAAATAAGCGAACAAACAAAACAGAAATGAGCTCTGAGGTACAGGGAAGAAACTGGCGGTGGCCAGGTGGGAGGGGGCAGCGAGGGGGAGGGAGGGGGACTGATAAAAGGTGCCCATCGGCAGTCCCCTCGCGGGGACGCACGGTACGGCCCAAGGGCAGCGTCAACCACGCTGTAACCGCCGTGCACGGTGTGAGGTGGGAACCAGACTACGTCAATCACATAAACCGCTCTGCGGTACACCTGACACCCACAGAAATTAAAAAATGTAAAAAAAAAGATTTCCCTACCAAAAAACCAAACCAAACCTCCTCAAAACTCAATGGGCTGAGCTGTATAACGAGGGGCCGAGCCAAAGCCACTTCAGCCCATCAGAGTGCGCTGGGCGTGGCTGACGGCTGACTGACAGGCACAACTGCGCCCTCCGCCGGGGCCCAGGGCGAAAAGTCCGTCCTCGGGCCGGGCGGGCGCTGGGCGGCGGGGCGGAGCGGCCTCTGCAGCGGGCACGCCGGCCCCACCCCCGCTGTCCCCGCAGCTGCGGGCCCCGCCCCGCGCACACTCGAGCATTTCTGCACCTTGACAGCAGTCACACGCGCGCCCTTCCTGTAAGTCAGAGATGCGGCGTCCCTGTGTCCCCAGCCGCCGCGAGGCCTGGGCCGGTGACGGTGGGACCGGCTTTCCTCCCTTTCAGTGACCTGCCCGGCATCCAGGGGCTCCGGAGCTGGGGCTCGCCTTCCTCACGTGACTGGGAGCCGGGGCGGGGCTGCCTGCCGGTCCCCTCACTTCTCCCCAGGCTACTGTCCTCGGGGCCCCCACACAGGGCGCCACGACCGAGCAAACCCGTCAGCGCCTGCAGCGCCCGAGGGATCACCGTCCGCGGAGGACCGCGAACCCGCCCGCAACGCCGCCCGCGAACCCCGCGGCACGGAAGGCCGCGACTCACCGCAAGCAGCCGCGTTGCGCCGCCGCGCCGTCCGCGTAGCGCTTCAGAGCCCGCTGGAAGCCCGCCAGGTCCTCCGCGTTCACGGCCATCTGACGCTGCACGAGCAGGATGTGCTGCGGGGCGGGGAGCGGGGCGTTAGCACGGACCCCGCCCGTCCCCGCTCCCCGCTCCCCGCCCCCGCCCAGCGGGCCACGCTTGGGAAAGCGCAGCCAGAGCGCGGCCGGGAGCCCGGGAACCGCGCCCGCACGGCTGGGACCAGGCCTCTCCTAGCAGGCTAGTAAGGAAAGTGTCCTTCACGGTGACACCTCTCCCTTTTAAAGCCGTGGTTCCCCATGGGGGTCACCGCGAGGTGTTCAGGTGGGAGGTGTTCAGGTGGGAGGTGTTCAGGTGGCGTGTCTATCAGACTCTGGGAGGGGTCCCGGCGCCTGCCTTTGTGAAAACCTCCCCAGGACCCCACGTGCCGTGGGGGGGGTCGCAGCTCTGCTGCACCCGCGCAGCGTGTCCCTGGGTCATTTGCGACGCAGGTAGTGAATGTGGTTACCGGCGACCCCACGTGAGATGACACCGGTTCTCCGGTGCATTTCCAAAGGCACATTAACCATCGCGGGCCGGAAACTTGTTCCGAGCTGCTACAGGCCCCGCTGCGAATCGGGCGTGTTCATCAGGTCCCACCGTGCTGCAAATGCTGTCACCCTCCAGCACTGCACTGTGACCCCTGTGCTAAGGACCTGCCTGCGTGCTTCTGCTGCAGTTTCAGGGTCAGTCCTTTCTCAGCAGGGTCAGGAGTGAACCACCAACGTGCAAACCGACAACACCCCGGGACACAGCCCCTGAAGGCCGCAGGCCATGCAGCCCCTCCGAGCCTCACCGGGCCGGCACGGATGCACTGTGGGAACCACTGCGGGTGCTTTATATTCACAACCAGTGTCCCCACAGGTAAGCCCCAGGTGGATTCTGGGTGCAGTGATGGCTCCAAATACTAATCTTGTCATCATGGGGTGCAGCAGAGAAACAGACTTCGGAACTCTGTCTGAGGTGTCCTAGCGCATGGAACTGCCTATATGTGTCACCAGAAGCCACTAGCTTTGTGACAAAACTGTAGTGCCACGTAAACCTCGATCCCAGGCTTAAAATCCTTCCATTGTTTAATTAAGCCTCAAAATGACATTTGGGCCCCTGAACTCAAATAAGCAGGAAGTGGGCTGTGGGTGCTGCAACCCCACAAAAGGATGACACTCTCCAGCAGGCTGTTTCAGGAGTCAGCATGGAGGAGCGCAGACTGGAGTGGGGTGGGGTGGGGTGGGGGGGTGAGCTGCTCGGCGGACCAGGGAGGAGCCCGCACACAGAACGCGGGCCACAGGCTTCCTTCCCACCAGAGGTCAGAGGTCGCTGAACGGAACTCCCTGCTGGGACTCACCCGCCCCAGCACGCGTCCAGCACGCAGGAACAGGAGCGTGTCCGCTCACCCCATTTCCCAGCGGCAGGTTCTGTGGCATTTCCCCCCGCCCGGCCTTAGCAGCGTGTATTTTATCTGTGTGTCACTCATAACCCTGTGAGACCTACAGGGACAGCATCCTGACTCGAAGACAACACTGACATCGTTCTGGGAATACACTCATGCATTACCTACTTTAAAAAAAATTTTCACTGAGGCAATAGCTGATTTTGAAGAAATTAAATCACGTTTCCAAAGTATGTATTTCTAAAATGTTGACCTACAAGAAGTACTTACAGATTTAGCGTTCTCTTCAACAACTTCTTCCAGAGGTTCAAGTTTGAGATCCTTCAGTTAGAGGAAGAAAGGGGGAATTAGTTAATTAAAGGAAACACCATATATTTGAATGCCAGCTTTTCTATGGCTGCTCTGGAACCAGAAGAACCACATTATCTGAAAGGAGATTAAAGAGTTCAGACTCTTTAAACTGAGATGCTGCAGTGAAGATGGCCCGTTATACCGGCCGTGAGGAGCCCCCCAGACACGTCGTTGGTATGCCGGAACTTTGCTGAGCCTGTACGATCCGTGAAGGCGGAGGAGAGTCCAGTGGAAGAAACAGTGAGGGTGACGAGGCTGGTGGCTGCGAGTGCTGCCCTATGTCCTGGGAGACGGGACAGACACTAGGGATCTGTCCCCACTCAGTGCCAACTTCGTTTATGAAACAGCGAATTAGAGCCAATGCAGATACTGTTGACGTTTGCTAAGAGTAGAGGATGAAAAACCCCTAGAGATGTCTGCGATGGTCGACGGGTAACGCTCACGCCACAGTGAAACCGAGCACGCGATCTGAGGATGTCGTCCCAGGAATACGCATCGCACCTTCCTGCTGGGCGAGGCCCCTGCAGGTAACCCCTGGGGAGAAGAGATGCACTGAGCACCCTGGAAACCACAAGCACGCTGCTGGTGGCCACTGGGGCAGGGACGGGAGGAAGTCGCTGCTCTGGACCACCTTCCCCGCGCCCCTGCCCTAAGTTCTCGCTGCAGGTCCCCCCTTCCAGGGCTCCTCCTCGGCCCTCACGCCACCTTGGAGCCACCTGCCCTGACCACCCACCTCCGTATCTGACTCTCTCACCCCACCCAGCACTGCCCACTGCCGCAAGTTGCTGGGTTTCCTGGGTTTCTGCACTTGGGCTCAGCAGCCTCTCCGGGGACCTTCCCGCTGCGCTCCCACCAGCAGGGCGTCCCTGGTCGGAGGTGGACACTCACCATCGATGAGCTGAGTGAACAAGTGCCCCATCGGGATCACCGCTCCTCTGTGATGCACTAACATGATGCGCACAGCTATGACCTGAATCAGAGTGGCCGTGACAGCATGGCGTCCTCGCCTGCTCTCTCTCCCTCTAACCTACGGTGAGCAAATCCTAACACAGGCTGTGTGGGCGCTACACCCCTTCAGGCAGGGATGCCCTGTGATCTGATGACACCCAGGCTTCATGAAGAATGAAGTTTTAGGGTTTCTTACACATGAAAGGTGTTCTCTGTAGAGTTCCAACAAAACGTGAGGTGCAATCTCAGCATTTTGCTGTCAGTTCTCAGGCTGAAATGGAACAAAGGATTGCCTGCGGACATGTGTAGAAATTTCAGGGTCCCCCCAGGGGTGCCGGGCTGGGCTTGCAGGGCAGGGACGACCCATCATAAGCACGCAGTACAGAGAAGGTCCCGCATGTCCCACTGCAGGCCTACCTCCTGGTAATGGAGCTCACAACGCAGGACGTGAGTGGTCAGCCCTGAAGTGACGTGTGCTCGGCTATGGCCTGGCACCTGGGGGGGCTCTCTTCTAGAAGCCCAATCGGCACGTACAGAGTACAGTGTGCGCTGCTCCCCCAGTCAGACAGCCCATGCCGAGCTGCAGTGGCGCCTCTGAGTTACTGTGCCCCCGACGTTTCCTGCGTCCAGGTCTCCAGTGTCTGATTCTGGGAGTGCTCCCATATCCTTCCAGAAAATTCTTTGATTTTAGTTGGCTGCAATCAAAATCCCCAGTCATTGTGTTCAAGGCCCAACGTCAGCCCCTCCTGTCACAGCAGGTCCTCCCGGCGTTTGTGCTGGCGGTGACCACTGTGCACGTGAGCGGTGTGCATTCCGTCACTGGGCACCAGCTCTGGCCCCAGCCGTGTGCTGCCATGCACTCAGAGTCCTGCCTCGTCGCCGTGGAATGCAGCTGCTAGGAACAGTCACTGCTGCAAACATGTAGGCTCCTGGTCCCGCACGCGGGTGCGGGGGTGTCACTGACCATCAGGACAATGGGCACTCATCGAATCCATGACACGGTGACGAGGCACAACTCTCGGCCCCAGAGGACGCCTGGCCACACCCTCACCGGCTTGCTAACTAGGTAGCCCCAGTGCCGGAGAGCATCACTTCCAGGCCAACTTCCAGAGGCTGTGTGTGCGTCTCCTCTCCTGCATAGCACACAGCCATCCGCCAAATCACTGTGAGGCATCCCCAACACATTCAGCCAGTCACCCCTGGAGGTGACCCCCCTCCCCACATCCTAGTTACATGTAAGGAGTGGGGATGGGGGAAGGAACTCAAGTGAGCGTCCGTGTTTGTTTCAGTGAAAAACCGAGTAATCACCACGCAGCCATTCCCAGCCCCATGGGGACCCTGGCTGTGACACCTCCCCAGGCAGCCAGGGGTGCTGCGGCGATGACAGAAGACGGGGAGGAGAGAGACGAGGAGTACCCACCTTCTTTTCCAGCCGGTCGATCAGTTTCTGCAGCCTGTTTACCTGGGTCATCCACTGGCCGCCCTCGTCTGGTAAGCCTGCAGGGAAAATCACAGGCACGTGCTGAAGTCCGGGCAGAGCAGAACGCAGGCTGTGGGCGCAGTGGGCACTTCCTGGGTTCCTGATTGCCACCACCCTGTGTTGCAGAGCACGTGCATTATGCTGCTGCCCTGCGTCATGCTGCTGCCAAGCCTGACCTCTGAGCCTCTCGAGCCGTCCCAGCCCCCGGGAACAGTGGCAGGAGCCAGGGTATGAACCACTTCAATCAAAAAGAAGAGGCACCAGGGACGAGTGTGCACTAACAGAGCACTGTGGTCAGGACATGGGGCGAGACGGTAGGCGCCGTCCCCAACTCCTCTGGCCTCAGCTTAGTTACTTGTGAGATGGGAATGACAGTATCACCAGCCTGACAGTCCCCATGAAGATTAAAGTAGGATACATATGTGCACACACGCGCATATGTGCATGTGGTGAGTGTGTGTGTGTGCACACACGTGTATCTGGCACGAGTTACACGCAATACCAGCTCTGCTGCTGCTGTTAGGGGCGTTATCCTGGTCCGAGCCTGACACAAACGCCTGGCGTCCGTGAGCACACCCCCACAGCCAGCTCACACTGCTTCCTCAGGCTTCGCTAAAGTAACAGTAACGCTTGTGCAGGGAGTATGTGATTTCGTTGAAGACTGTAATTGCTTTAGCCTTGAAGGTCAGTAAGACAAGGCCTGCTTCCTCCCACCAAGTGGGCTAAGGTACAAAAGTAAATACGTCACAGAGACATGCCTAAAAAAAAACAACGGACTAACAGTGCTTTATAATACGAAGTGTTACAAATGTATAAACAAATGTTTTTGTTCACAAAGTACTTAACGGGTTTCCATGTGGGTGGTTCCTTAAAAAAGTTAAGGTGGCGGTTATAGCAAAGTCCCTTAGGAGGGTATTTTGGGCTTAACATTATTTTCTGAATGATTCCAGTGGGACGGACTATCTATCTCGTGACTCAGAAGCTGGGTAATGCCATTTCCTGGTCACACCTGGTAGACTGTGGTTCTGCGGTAGAATTCTGTATGCCCCGACGGCAGCCCCTCCCCCAGTTAGGTGCAGCAGACAAGATGCACTGGGAGGTTTCCCCGTGCGCCGTGTGACCGGCACCCACAGGAGAAGCTGCCCCACGTGGCCACTGGCCCCAGGAGAGCAGGGCTGGGCCCAAATCTCAGCCCAAAGTACACTCTACTGCAGCCCCAAGAGGAAGACCACGTATCTGCAGGGTCCCAGAGAAGTTCCGTTGTTCGCTGTGCAGTAAAAACAGAGTAAGAACCCCCTGACTCTCTGGGGAAGCAGAGACACTAACACCCACCCCATGAGGTCTTAGGATAGAATAAGGCAGTGCTGCAGACAGCACCGACACCTCCCCAGTGCCATCTACGTAAACACAGGCTTCAGTCAGTGCTTCTATTTTCTGAAACGTTAAGTAAAGATGCACCTGTGAAAACCACGTGTTCAAGTGCTAAGTGCATGTGCACACACGTACGTAACTTACAAAGATGATTTCAGAGTAATCATTCTACATGACACGGTTACGATGCAACAGCCCAGCAATTACTACTGAGTCCGACAATTCCTGTTCCGAGGCACTGCAGAAGCTTTCGCTGCCCTGAAGCCCATCGTGATGGGAGAGGATGACCCCGGGCTGCGGTGAGGTCAGGGTGTGCCCAGGGGCTCGGGGTGCAGCGCACACGTGGCAGAACCTGAAGCGCAGCTCCTCTGCTTGGGGGCGAACTGTGCACCCTCTCACGTCGGGCCTGGCGGCACCACCGGTTCCAACAGGATGGTGGAGAGGCCCAGCCATCCCAGGTCCTGCTGGGACTGGCCTCTGGCTATTGCTCTGGCTGTCTGTGTAAATGCGCATCAGTGTGAAAACACACACCGGGTCGACTGTGGAAGAAGACAAGGCAGATTACCTGGACCGGGGAACTGAGGGCTGCTCGGGGAGCTGTTGTGTCGGTGGACTCGGCGACTGGACCGCTTCCCGGGCCACTGGATGGACAGGACCTCGGGCTTGGCCGGTGCACGCCTGTGGACAGAGATGCGGTCAGATCAGCGTTGGGCTTGGGGTCAGGGTTCAGGGTTGGGGCTCGGGGGTCGGGCGTTGGGGTTTGGGCTCAGACCCCGCCTGCAGGAGGAGGAGCTTGCCCAGCGCAGACAGGAAAGCAGAGCGCCACTGCCTGCCGCGCGCCTCGGGTCGGGCTCCTGCGCGTGGGGACAGGCCCGCAGGCTCCCTGATCTGACGCGTGCTCCTCGGACCACTTCTCGCCGTGGGTCTTTTTCTGGAATTACGTGTCGCACGAGGGACCTCTGGGGCTCACCCGACAGTTTTATTTGTTGTTTCCTACTTTGCATCTCCATGGAAACGGCATCACCCTCTACGTGCAAATCCTCCCCAGAGGTTTCCGTGTCTGCCATCGTCATTTCCGAGAGCCCCTGTCTGTGCTCTAAAAAACAGCGTCCCGCCTGCACTTCACACACACAGTGTCGTGTCGCCTTCGGGGCTCCGGGAGGGTTTCTCTTGGAAGCTGCTGCTCTGTGCCCCGTCAGTGTCCGCTCCGTCGAGCGTGCGCTTTGCTTGCTGGTTCTCCCCGGTCAGAGGAAGGAGCAGGAGCGAGACTGGGATCCGCGAGGCGAGGCCGGGCTGTTCGTGTCAGGGAACTCGGAGTCTGAGACTAAGGGCGGGCTGGAGCAGAGCAGTGTCCTGTCAGTGTCCCCAGGGCGCAGCTAGTGCTCTGGGGGCGGAGTCAGTGCCCCGGGGCGGAGTCAGCACCCTGGGGGCGGAGCTCACTGAGGGGGCGACATACTCACGTCATGCCCTGTCCTCTTGCAGTATGCCTGACCCCCACCCGTGCACCTTCTCCAGCACCTTCTCCAGCAAGCACACCTGCAGTCACCTCGCAGCACTGGGTGATGTCAACCAAACATCAGCCCCACCTGCCCCCACCTGCGGGGCTGCCCTCAGCCCCTGGAACCCGTCACCGCAGAGCTACCTTCTTTCAAGGAGTCTAAGTTTCTGTCCCTTCGGCTCTTCTGTCCTGTT
This sequence comes from Lyroderma lyra, assembly GCA_004026885.1. NCBI lineage: Eukaryota > Metazoa > Chordata > Mammalia > Chiroptera > Megadermatidae > Lyroderma > Lyroderma lyra. The sequence continues at coordinate 46,415 of PVJL010003886.1, forward strand.
TTGCTTCTGTATTTAGGGCTTTTCCTCCAGGCACTTGTCATGCCATTTTTTGAAGGCCTCAGGGAGGCAGCAAAAGATATCCCATATCTTACTTAACTCTCTAATCTTTAACTAGATCTCCCTAGATTATCCTGTGGCATAAAAAATTTTTCTGGCAGCTTTGGGGTCACAGGGTAGGTGATTAGAGCAATCCTTCTGCATGTTCAAGCTACGGGAAGCCAAACTCTGAATTTTATAATCACCTGTAGGCGAAATTAAAGCCTTTCCCTGCTTCTAAAACAGACAGGCATCAAAAGAAGAGACGGAACATCCAAGCTCAGAAGAAATGACTCATCTCTCTGGATAAAGGACTTTGGAAAATAGAGCAAACCTGCAGATTCCATTATAAAAAGGAAATTCACATGTAGTTCAACTGTGCTCCCAGAACTCTGGGCTGTGAGGGCTCGAGGTGAGAGGACAGGGCCCGCGAGGTGGACACCTCAGTGCCTGTGATGCAACGAGCGTTCTTGTCACCGGCGTCAGGTACTTTCAGAGGACGGGGAATTCAGGAGGCTCCGGTCAGCGCTGTGGCATCTGGCCATTCACGTCCTTTCTGTGTGAAACTGCGACCCCTTCCCGGGCTTCTCAGAATCACGCAGTCCACGGAGCCTGCACGTTCTGGGGTTTCACAAACCCTAACCCGCAAGGGCGCGGCGGTGCTGAAGGCAGGTGCATGACTGCAGCTGGGCCGCGCGTGGCTGCCTTCGTGGAGCTGGTCTCAGAGCTCCTCCTCCAGGGCACGAGGCCTGGCGGGCGTCCTGTCCCGTCCGGGCCATTCCGCCCCAGACCGTCACCACGTTTGCTGTGAGCCCCATCTCCCTCACACCTCGTTTCCACCATGTCTACAGGCTTTCAGAGTAAATGCAGGTGTGCACCTGGTCAGACCTGGGCTGAACCCAGAGGACAGGCGGGCTGCTGTCCTCACACCCACGGCCCTGTCTTCTCTTCAGCTTTCATTCAGTAGCTTCCCGTATTCCACACGAAGTGCTGCCAGCTGGGGAAGGCCAAGCGCTGCCGTCTAGAGACACACGGGGGAATGCTCAGGGGAGGGACAGAGGGTACGCAGATGCCAGTCAGGGGATGGGGGTGAGCACTGCTGGGGCAGGAGGCACACGGCCCTGCTGTGAGCACAGCGGAGGCTCGCAGGGACCGTGCTGCCCAGCAGTGAGCAGACCTACCGGGGGTCAGTGGGGGGGGGGCACCCACCCCTCCAGGAGCTCGTCCTCTGCCCCTGAGCCACCCCGCCGGTCCAGGGCAAGTCTTATCTCCCCAGGAGGCCTCCTCACTGGTCTCTTGTTTGCAATGTGGGAAGTGGCACCCAGCTGCTCTGTTGTTTCTGTACTGAGGAGGTCCTAGTGCCCCCAGGACAGCACCTTGCTGGGGAGGGGAAGAACTCCGCTAGGCTGGGGCCTAATCACGTGTCAGAGTCACTAGAGACCTCACACTGGACGCTGTGGTCACAAACGTGCAGCGAAACCTCATTTTTGGTTTGCTTGTTTGTGCATTTTTTCCCAGAAACGCCCCCCAGGAGGAGTTTCCTGGACTTGAGGGGGAATTTGGGTGACCCTGGATGCCTTCGCCAAACACTGTACTGTGGCATGCCTGAAAGTGACCTCAGACCTGTTCCCACTCTTCCAAGTCCTTTTTGAGCAAGAACGGTGGAAATAAAAGATTCCTTAGTTCTGTGTGTCTTCCCGTTTTCTCGAACTCTCTAATTACGCTCCTTCTCATTAAACACAGCTGCTGTGCCGCTGCTGGCGGGGGACACGGAGTCTGAGGCCGGCCTGCGGTCTGACACAGCACCATCCTGCCCCAGCCACTCACCGGACGGTGGTGAACGCAGAACGTGTGCGCAGGAGGCAGCTACAGAAAAAACGCAAGTGAGCACGGGGAGCAGAGTGCTTTCCGAGACCTCCGATCAGGCAGCCAGCAACTGAGTCTAAAAAGGGAGACTCCACTTTACAATCAAAAACACCTAAACCAAGGGAACGACACGAGGCCTCTTCTTCTCATTAGGGACATGAAATCTGTCTCACTGTGTTTCACGACGTTTGGTTCTCCCTGCTTAAACCTGGGGCGCTGGGGCGCCGCTGTTCGAAAGCTCACCGTTGCACTCTGCCAGCTGACATGCAATCACCCAGAGCGGTGGGCCGTGTTCACTGGGAAAACAGGAAGGTGCAGCGTGAAAACGCTGCCTGGGGCCGCCCAGGGGTGCAGACCCGAGTTCATGGGGGGCGTGCGTTCTCAGAGCTGAGGTTACAGGCTTTCTGGTTAGAGTTGGGGGGTGCTCAGTCATTTACAACACTGTCAACACGTGGTGGAAAATCCCAGTTTTTCTGAGGTGTTCTAAAAATTATGTATGCATTAATTTGTTTAGAAAAATCAATCCTACAGAGCAGTCTATTATTAACCTGTTCAAAGAACTTACTGTGTGGTTCTCCCTAATTTACAAAATGCAAGAGTTAGAGAAGTCACAGCTATAGGTTTACAGTGACACTTGCAAAAATACGTGACATAAGTGAGAGTTCTGCCAAGCTCTTCTGTAAACAACGATAACTCAGGAAAGCACCAACTGCTGGTTGGAATTATTCTGAAATCTGCTTTACACATTTCCAATTCAGGTTTCTGTTTAGCATCAGCGCCTTTACATACAGAACTGTTAGCGCTACTTAGCTTCTCAGCAGAATCCATTGCTGGCACTGGATTTTGAAATCTTTTCCCATCACTCACTCTTCCCTATTTCCATAATCAGGCTTATTGGATTCTCAGGTTCTCCACTCAAGCTGGGTTCTCTTTGCCTGCAAGGCTCTTTCCCATCATTTCCACATTTAAAATCATCCCCATTAGCAAGATGAGCTCAGCAGTCACCAGGAAACGCTATGACGCTGTCCTTCATCCGCTATCCGCATCCCACCTTCCACCTTCTGAAATCCCTCTGCAACTCCTGAACCCCATTCTCCACGGTGTGGGACACTCTGCACCCCATGTTCCAGCTGCAGAGTGTGAGTCTCATTTATGGGGCAGACTGCAGCCTCCTGACCACTGGGACTGTAAGACGTATCTTTATACCATCACAGAAATCTCCCAAAGTCTTCCTCGTCGACTACCTTCTCCATTAAAATCTGTTGAAGAAACGATGGATAGTAGAGGAAAAAGAACAGTCTTTTCAGAGGCCAATATGAGAACCGCGTGGTGGTCCCTGCTGTCCGGTCTGAATCTCTCGGTTCTCACTTAGTTCCCATTAATGTGAGTGCAGCGCCGCGCACCTGGTCTCCCATAGACAGAGTCACTAATGAGACACAACGCAAAAACATTTCACTTGCCTTTCTTGACGGGTTTGCTCCTCAGTAGTTTCCATGGCACATTCCAGAGAATTCTGGAGAGACTGCAGCTGATTCAAGGTCTCCTTCAATAAAAATCGAGTCACAAATTGTTCCAAATTGGAGGCCTCTTGGTAGTCCTAAGATGACAAAACACATGCCATTAGCATGACAGCAGGAAAAAAATAAGTAGGAAAGGATTTCCCCACGGACCCATCAAGCTCAGCTTAATCCTCGAAAAGGTAGGCAAAGAGGAGAGATCCGCCCACCCGCCAGAAGCCAGGTAAGTGCTGCAGAAATGACGGACAGCTCAGCTTCCAGTGCCCCTGCCCCAAGATTGGGGAAAAGCACAAAATTTGGAAGAACTATGGAAGAGAGAACTGTAGGAAAAGAAAAAATGTTCTGGAGGAGGCTCGGTCTGTTCTGTTTCATTCTGATGGTGACCGTGCCGTCGTGTAATTTCTGCTACCAACCAGGCGCATCACGTTTCAGCAACTGGCTTGTTTCCCTCTCGACAGATTTGTGGCGCCTCATCTGTCGTGCACGGAAGCCAAAGGAAACCATGTGCAGTTTCTTCAGGACTCAGGACACGTGAGGCCTGGAATACTTGGTCAGTTTTCTCACTCTGCCTGTGTCCCATGGCATCTAACGTGCAGTACAACACTTGGCCACGAAAGCACCCTTCACCCTAGCAGCCGCCGGCCACACGGACAGCTCCACAAAGAAGAGCGGCAGGGGCCCCGCCGCGTCTAGGTGGCCAGGTGGGCTGCAGATGGGGCCACCTGCCATTCCTGTCCTCGGTGGTCTCAGGCAGAACTGAGAAGAAAGAAACCCAAGGTAGCGTGGGAGGATGTGGGTCTGTGTCATGGACCAGCCCCTGAAACCTGACTGAGAGCCTTGGGTGGGAACAGTGCAGACGAGGAAGATTCATTCGGGTTCTTCCCTGAATAAAACCATTTTTTTTTCATGGTTGAAAAAGTGCAAACTGAAAGGAATGATGGTGACAACATAATGCCAGAGACACAATGTTCTGGGACTCTCAGGGGTGGTGGTGAACCCGAACAAAGAAGACTTAGTTTTTTAATCTTTCCAGGCCTCACCTTTCTCACAAATCGGACTAAGCAACACAACAATATTCCGTGTGTCTATCAACTCCAAATCAGGAAACAGTGGACCTGTGGCCTCTCAATACAAATTACACTGGACTTTATCTTCTGTTAGCAGAACCAACTAATGTCATAGAAAATCTACTTTCTTTACTAAATTGAAATTGTAAAAGGTTTCAACCAGTCATCGGTCTCTTTTTTAAATTCATTCTTTACAGGTGAAAACGAGAATTTTCTTACAAACTGTATTTAATGATCTTATTTAAATATAAAAATTTTTAATACCTTTAAATTGCACCTAAGAAACCATAAAACAAAACATTACATACTCATAATAACCATGAGGATATTTGGTGAGTTAATTCCAGCTAAAAAAAATATGTACAAAATATTTATTTGATCAAATAGCTTGCTCTTTAGTGGCAACAAGTTTCACAAACCATTTCTCAGTGTTTTTGAAAACCCAGTGAAGCTTCTCTTTGAGATGAAAATAAATTGTCATGATAGAAAAAAGGTGTGCTTGATTCTTTGCCCACAGTCACTCCCATTTTACAAAGCGTTACGAGCACCTTGAAAATCAGGATTTTGAGGGGACTGCCTGCGATCACTTCTCAGAAAGCTAGCTCCTGCCTGGTACTAGTAAATGGAAAGGTATCTCCAGTTCATGGGTTAGAAGAATATTATTAAAATTGTCCACACTACCCAGAGTGATGAACTGACTTAACTGCAATTCCCATCAAAACCCCAATGGCATTTTACAGAAAGAAAACACAACCCTATAATTCATAAGGAATCATAAAAGACCCTGAACAGCCAAAGCAATATGAAGAAAAACAAAACCGAAGGCATCATGTCTCGGAATTTCAAAATACACTTTAAAACTACAGTAATCAGAACAACCTGGTAATAGCATAAGACCGACACTCACCAACGGACAGAACAGAGCCCACAGGGGAACCCCTGCGTATGCACACAAGGAGCCCAGAATGCTCCCTGGGGACAGGACCACTGCACCAAGTGCAGCTGGGAAAACGAGGCATCCACAGTTAACTGGGCCCTCATCTTATACCATGTGCAAAACTCAACTCAAAACAGATGAAAGGCCTAAATGTAAGACATGAAACTGTAAAACTCCCACAAGAAAACACAGGAGAAAAGTTTTGTGACATGGGTCTTGGCAATGATTTGTTTGGATGTGACACCAACAGCACAGGCAACAAAAGCAAACATGGACAAGTGAGATCACTTCGAATGAAGAAACTCTTGTAGAGCAAAGGAGACAATCAGCGGACTAGGGGAAAGTGGGTGCAAACCATGTATCCAATAAAGGGTGAATCTCTAAAATATGTAAGGAACTCTTACAAATCAACAGCAAAAAACTAATAACCTGATCTAAAAATGAGCTAAGGACTTACTAAGACATTTCTCCAAAGGAGATACATAAATGGCCAACAGGCATATGAAAAAATGCCCCATGTCGCTAATCATCAGGGAACTGAAAATCAAAACCACAATAATACTTCAAGATGGCTATTACCAAAAAAAATAAAAGCAAATGTGGGCAAGGACATGGAGAAACTGGAACCCTTGTACACTGCTGGTGGACATGCAAAATGATGCAGTTGTTATGGAAACTAGTACGGAGATTTCTCGAAAAATTAAAAACAACTATCACGTGATCCTCTGATGCCACGTCCGAGTACTGACACAAAAGACTGAGAACCATGACCTTGAAGAGTATTGGCATGCTCACGTTCACTGCAGCACTGTTCACAACAGCCCAGATGTGGAAACAAGCTGACGTCCACAGACAGGTGAACAGATACAGAGAACGTGGCACGTATGTACACACACGATGGAATGTCATCAGCCTTTTCAAAACAGGAAATTCTGCAATTCGTGACCGGATGAACCTTGAGGACATTATGCTGAGAAAGGTAAGGGCTGCATGATTCCATTTATGTGCAGCATCTAAAATAGTCAAATTCAGAGGATCAAAGTGGAGCGGTGGTCGCAGAGGCTGGGGGAGGGGCAAGGGGAGATGCCACCCAACGGGCTTCAGGTCTCAGCTCTGGAACCTGCGGTACGGCCTGTGCCCACAGCCGGTCAGCAGCCCTGTGTGTACAGAGGCATTTCAGAGGATGGAGCTCAGGTTAAGTGTTCTCATCACAGTAAAATACACAACTGAGTGCAAATAATAAAGACTGAGAAGCACTAAAAAGAAAACATTCTAAACCTCTAAACATTCAAATGAGTCTCACCACATGAGTATTTTTTAAACCAAGCTTTCCTTTCAACTTCACTGACTACTCTTGACTTGAAAAAGCAAACAAGACACACATAGTACCTCTATTAATTATGAATCTCCCTTTGTCAATACAGCTATGGACAGTGTATTAAAGGAATGCCAACTGCCTGCCTCTGCTCTCATGTGACAAACACTGACCCTACATTAACACACATGAAACAGAGCGTGCAAGGGAGGTTCTGGCCAAACACCAAATACAGGGTGTCTCCAGTCTACTCGTGGGGAGCACAAAACCCAGCGTCAGAAAGTCACTGCACTTCCTAGGCAACCACCAGCCCAACCGAAGACGACGCACACGACAGCTCCGGGAGGAACCACCGAATCTAACCAAATCCCTCATTTCCAAAATGAGGCCCAGCAAAGGCTCCTTGCTCAAGATCCCGCAACTCTCCAAGACCAGACTGGAATACAGGGGTTCCCTTCCTGCTGCCTCCCAGGAGAAAGGGTGTGCAACCCAGGAAGCCCCATGACGGACTCTGGGTCGGTGTCAGGCATCTCCGGAGAGAAGCAGCAGCTCCCCATCACCAAACGGCGCTCCTGCGGGCACCGGGGGTAAGCTCTGTGGCAGACAACAAGCAATGGGCACCGGGGGCGGAGGGGGGGGAACGCTGCCCACCGCAGCCCAGCGTCTCCTCCCGCTGACGGGGCAACCATGCAGCGTCCTCTCCAAAGCCCGGTCTTTCTTGAGCAGAGACACTTAAGGTGTTCTTCTCAGACACGTGCACGACCTCCAGGTAAACACTTACCAAAACCCACACTAGACTTACTCTCTCCAGGCTGCCAGTTACCTCGCTGCAGCTTCCTATTGCTCGGGCACACCTGAGAGAGGTTCTCCATGCTCCGTACTGGAATCAAACACTCAAAAACCTTTGTACTGAAAGGTGAAGTTCAGACTCTAGAAGCAACAGACCTAAGTCATAACCTCACAAACTACTTTTCATAACTAAAACGGAAACATTCACACGGAATGATGACAGGACATTCGTGTCATTGGGAAAAATAAAGACACCGAAGGAACGAAGTTACTTCAGTTGCCACGCAGACAGGAGAAAGCAAACTTCCGGGAGGCGCCGAGCTCCGGGCCTGGGGGACCAGGGAGGGGAGACCACGAGACGGTGAGGGGAGTCGGGCCGAATCACGACTGTTTCTCACAGGAGGGTTCGCTTTAGCCAGAGGCTTTGGTGCTTCTCCTCCGCCATGGCGACAGCTGTGGGACCTGTCCCTGGAAGGCTACAGCAACGATCTCCGTGATGCTCCAAGGCGGCTCTGGGCTCTGTGTAGTGACTGGACAGAAAGCAACCGACGTGAACCTTCCGGTCCAATTCTAACAATGGCTTTCGGTCCTCACAGAGGAGGCGACTCTGCCGGGTGACAGGCTTGGCCACTAACGCAGTGTGACTGCAGGCAAGTCCATTCACGCGCCTGGCCTCCCTCCCATCGGTGGACGGGGTCCCAGAAGATCTAGTTCAGACTGAAAAACCTCTGAGACTCGGAGACCGCACCTTCTGAAGGTGACTCGCAAGGGCTCCTGCACCTTTGCCCGCGTTCCTGACATCCCGCTCGGTATAAGCCAGGTGCCTGCGGCGGTGGCAGACGAGAACTTAGGACAAAGGCACAGTGATGCTGTCAGCCCCCAGCGCTTGACTGAACCGACAACTGAATTCAGGGTCCTCCAAAATTTCCTTTTGAAGCCCCTTCGCCCCCGGCTGCAGGCAGGCTCGAGAATGGCGCCTCTTCCGCCCGACGTGGGACCGTCACGGGCAGGTGGTGCTCCGCGGCTCCCGTCGGCCTGGTCAGGGCTGTGTCAGAGGCCCTCCAGCCCACGCCCCTCCCACTCTCTTGTGTTTTCCAGGTGTCCAGCCTGCACCACTGCCCGAGGCCCTTCCCTCCACTCCAGCCTCCTCCCCGGTTCCTCCCAGGATTCCCACATTTCGGCCACATGCACTTCTAACTCCATCCTGGCACCTGCTTCCAGAGGACCTGGGCAGACCCGACGCTCCATGAGGGGCGGGCACGATGCCACAAGGGGTGGACAGTGCTCCACGATGTTTGCTGTGCAGATGGGAAGGGCAGGAAGACACCGGCAGGCGCTTTGGGAGAGGTGACGCAGGCGAGGAGAGAGGCCATGTCTCAGTGCCACTGGGTGAGCATCAGCCGTGATAGCATGTGCTCCGTGGTCGCCAGGCATCACATGCCGAGGAGCAGAAGCCGTCCCTCTGAACAGGAATCATGCTGCTCCCATGCAGAAGAGTCAGGCATCTACAGGGAGGGCACCTGGGCACTGTCACCTGGGTGTGCTGAGGACGCCCCAGGAGCTTCTGCTCCTCATGGACTCTCAGGCCTTCTCGGGGTGCTCAGCCCAGGTGGCCCCCATACTGAGTTTGTCTGTTTCTCAGGGCTCTGTGGTACCACAGGTCCGAAAGGGGTTAACAGAGCATCCGGTCTCAGTGCCGGGGACACTGACTTCAGTCTCCAAGCAGCACTACTCCAGGCCTAAGGATGGGGCCACGCTGCTGATTTAGGTTCGGGGCCCTGAGTGGTAGTGGGGGGAGGGGGAGACCCCGTGTTCCCTCGTGGCTAAGTGCATTCTCACGGGCTTGGCAGTCAGCTTTTCCATCTGCTTATAACGCCAACTCCACTGTGGCGTGTGTGACCAGGGGCTTTTCTGACCTGCAGTTTGATTAGAGAGACTTTCTAGACGTGGGGTACGATTTCAGGGCCGCGCTCTTTACCTCCTGAGGAAATACAGGCTGTAACACGGCAAAGCCCTGCGGAATGCCAACCAGGGAGGAAACAGAGCATGGAAAACCTAAGCCATCTCCTCCTGTAAGAGGAGTAAACACAGAAAGGGATTATTGTCCAAACCCGCGGCTATGCTCTGAGCCACCTGAGCCGTGCCAGCGGCGACAGACTGCCCTCAGTGACACCCACACGTGATGTTCCCCGCCCAGCGTGTGCCAGCACGCATGCCACATGCAGGACCGTGTCCCCATGTCACTGCTAGTAAGTGACCTGTGCACAACTCAAAGGCACAACTGACAGCTTCCTGTCTTTTCTAGTGCCATGCATTTCCTCCTGTGCTTGGGGGCAGACTCGACTTATCACCGTTGTTATTAAAAATATTTACGTGGGAAAGACGTATTTGGCACTGCCAAGGCCAGTCATCAGTCCACTTCCTGTGGTGTGCATGCTAGGCGTCTCAGCACGACAATGAGGCTTCTGTTTCTAGGAAACGGAAAATATTGCTCACCAGCACCTGCCATGTTCTGCCACATTATCATCTTTAACAGCTCCCAAAGTGTCAGAACCGAAACCAGGAGCTGAGGATGTGTCACAGATGAAACCACTTTAAAGACAGGTTTCGACATCATGAACTGAGGAAAACCCTAACTGTGACAAAACCGGATGCTGACCTGCAGTTCTTTAAAGGACAGCATCCTTTACGAAACCCAGAGCTGCAGGGGCCCTGTGATCGAAGCGCTGGCCCCTTCCTTCGTCCTGGCCCGGTCCAGCGGGCCACAAAAGCCTCCGGTCCCTTGAGGGCAGCCGTCTTTAGCGTGAACTTGAACACAGACACGTGTCCTTCCCATCCCGTTACCACACTTTGGCTCTGTCATGACCATTCCACCACACGTACCCGCGTGCGCGTGGCCCGAGGCCTCGTCCTGAAGACAAAGCACATCCGACTCAGCTTTTCAGCTCAGACGAGGGACAGGCACGTGTGCCAGAGTTTTAAAACTCATTTTAGTGTCTCCTAATGGACACAGACACAGACATGAAAAAGCAGACACAGATTCCCTTCCACCACTCCACCACGACTCAGGGGTGAGAGGTGACAACCGCGTGGTCTTAAAGACGTGGCAGAGCAGATCAGGCGGCAGGCGGAGGGGCAGCTGCAGCTGCCCCCAGTTCCCGGCCCTGTGAAGGCTCTGGAATCCTGGTGTCCCACGTCCCGCAGGCTCCAAAACCCGGCACCCCGCGGCCTGCAGGCTCCCGCCCCCTGCGATCCCGCCACCAAGATGCCCAAAGGTCAGCGCCGCGGAGGGACCGGTGACTGAGGCGGAGCCCGAGAACAGGGGGTGAGCTTGTCAGCTAAACCTGCTCCTGCAAAGGTGAAAACGAAGCCAAAAACGGCGGTGGGAAGGGATGAATCTGCAGACAAACAAGGGCAAACAAAAGAGAGAGGAGGGGCAAAGAGAAAACCGGCCAATGGCTAACCTGGAAACCAAAGCTTTACCTGCAGAAAACAGGGAGACTGAACAGGGGGCCAGCCCAGCCTCTGAAGAAACAGGAGAGAAAAAGTCAGGGTCTGCCTGATGTCACACACGCGGCCTTATCAGGGGTCCCATCTCCACTCTTGTACGACCCAGAGGAGTATTTTTATCAACTATGGGGGGAGCCAAGAAATGCATACACATTTTAAGCACTGTCATCTGTGTATGACTTTCCGAAGTTGAACTGAATCACAGTAGCAATGTGTAGTGTGACGTTCGCTTAAAAGATGGCATTAATCAAATGAATGCTGGTTAGTGTCACTGTGCGACAGGCAGGACAGTCACAGACAATGGCGGAAGCACAGTTGTCATTCGAGGAACACAAGACTATTTGGAAGTGGAATGTGAAATTCAAGAACGTTGTTTGAGTTGCCCCCCTGTTCTCTTGAATTAACACCCCTTGACTTCTACCTTTTAGGGACCTTAAAGGAGGTGTACCCTAGAAAACCAGCTACACTGGCGGGACTTTGGGAAGAAATTGAAACAGCATGCGCAGCGACACAAGTGGGCAGTTTGGTCAATGCTGCTCGAGCAGCAGTTCACCGTCATTAGAAGTGTCTGGACGCTGATGGTGACCACTGGGAGCCCCTCTTGGAATTGCAGCAGTCACACGTGACTGGTATGCATCTTTTGTTATCGCCATATATTGAGTGTTACCGTGTTAATTCAGTTTTTCCTTTCTTAAAATGTGTCTACGTATTTTTGGCACCCCTGTATTTAGTAAATGCAAGTTCTTTAGTACCTCTCGAAACATTTTTATAAAGGAGGGAATTCTACTTCATCTCATTTTTTAACTAAAAATGTGTTGTGTTTTTTTGAGAGGTGAAATCATTTGCTAGTTGTTTATTTCTTGGTATGACTAGAAGAGAGTGGGATAGTGACTATGGGAGGCTTTGATTTGTTGGGGTCAGCTTAACATTCCATAGATGAGGGTAGTTTTATGTCTCATAATACAGAGCACGCTGACTGGCCACTGGAGTCGGTGTGCATTCACTATGACTTA
>PVJL010003886.1:58564-144866 GCA_004026885.1 Lyroderma lyra
GCATAGTACCCCTGGTCCCCCCCAGGCATTCTGCAACTGGACTGTGAATCAAAGAGCTCATGTAACAGAAACAAAAATCAATCATGATGAAAACAAATGGCTGCTTGATACATTAGAAAATAGGTATGATTTACATGAAAAATGTTTTTCAAAGCAGAGATTTTCGAGAGACTACGCATCAACATATCCTTACTTGTTTGGTTTTGCCCATTGCCTTCAGGATGGAAAGATTTAGGTCTTCAAGTGCTGCTAGTACATTTTCATACTCGCCCAAGTGTTGAGAAAAATATTCTGAAAGGGAAGAACACTGAAATAAATTCAAGTTTACTTTTTAGGCAATTATAAAATAAACAAAAAAATCAATTATTCCATAAGTAAGTAAAACAAATCAAATGTCAGTTGTAAACGAAAACTGGAAGGTTTTCAAATGAGACTAAAGAATCAATATACTCGCTTCATTTAAAAAAACTGGATGTTACCATGATCTTGAAGAAACACTCTTTCCTACAAAAACAGGAGAAAAAGAATCTGGATCTATGGACAAGCCCCACCTAATGGAGATGCCTGTACTGAAAAGCCCTAGAACTCTGTCAGGAGAGAATCGGTAGCCAGCAGCACTCTGTGAACTCCCCTTCAGACGAGCTGCATCTATGCCTGTCTCTCTCCAGTAAGCGAGGATTAAATCACACAGAGCCGCCTGCGGTCGCTGGGCTGAATTCCAGCGTGTCTGATGGAAACCGTCCGCAGGGGCTCAGGACGAGATGTGCCTCTGGGACACACGGACTATTCTGAGCTAAAAGTAGTTGAGACCCTGAGCGCTCAAGAAAAACTCTTACCTTTCACTTAAAGAATTTAAACAGGAGTCTTGCTGCGTGAAAAAGAAACTAGACTGCTATCTGACACTATACACAAAAATTAACTCAAAAATGAATGAAAGGCCTGAATATAGAACCTGAAACAATAAAATACGTGGAAGGAAACACAGGCCCCAAATGTACAGACTTCGGGTTCAGAGGGATTTTGTGAACTTGATCACAAAAACAAGGGGAAAAGAAACAAAAATAAATGAGAGGGAGTACATTACACTCGAAAGCTCTGCACGGCACAGGAAACCGCGTCCAAATGAAAAGACACCAATGGGTGGAGAAGTGACACTCGAGATAATGGGCTAGTATCCAAAATATATAAAGAACTCACACACCTCCACAAAACCCCCAAAACGGGCAAAGGACCTGAATAGACAGTTTTCCAAGGAAGACGCACAGAGGGTGAACAGATACATGAAAAGATGCCCCACATCATCAGTCATAAGGAAAATGCAAATCGAAACCACAATGAGGTACCCCCTCACTCCTGTCAAAATGGTTCTCATCAACAAGACAAGTGCTGGAGAGGCCGTGGGGTAAAAGGGACCTGACGCACTGCTGGTGGAACGTACTAGCTGCACGGAAGACGGTGTGGAGGCCCCTCTGCAAATGAAGTACAGAAGCACCACGTGGCCCAGCAGCCCCTCCTCTGGGTAGCTGCCTGAAACATTGGAGGACACTCACACGTACAGGCACAGGTACCCTGACGTTCACTGCAGCATTACTCCCGGTGGCTGAGACACGGAAGCAACACAAGGTCCCCCCGATAGGTGACTGGAGAACGATGGGGCACACACTCGTACGTACAGCAGGATATTGCTCGGGCATAAGGAAGGCTGGAACGCTGACACCTGTGACGACGCGGATGGATCCTGAAAGTGAACGCTAAGTGAAGCCAGTCGGCCGGAAAAGGAGAAGTACATGATTCCACTCAGATGTGGGTATAAAACACAAAGCGACACATGAACAAACAAAATAGCTCACAGACACAGAACAGATCGGTGGTGACCGGAGGGGAGGAAGGGCGGCGGGAGGACGGAGAGAGGAAGGGGGTCAGACACGTGGTGACGGGGAGAGAGGCTCTGGGGGGCGAGCACACACACACACAGAGGAACTACCAGGCTGTCCACGTGGGATTTATGTAACGCCACGAACCAACCCACCCCCACACAGCACAGTTAAAGGAACACGCTGGTGCCCACGTCAGCCCCACAAACAGTGACCGATCTGCAGGCATCGTGCACGTGACCTTCCTCCCCTCGGAAGCCTGGGGCACCTCACCTCATCCTCCCGAGAGGAGTGGCGCACTTAACCGGACAAGCTGGGGGGCGGCGGGGGACACGGCAGGTCTGACAAGTCAGCGGCCCAAAGTAACCACACAGGACGGCCTGATCAAAGGTCGCTAGGCCTGCAGCGTCCTCATCAAAGGCTGAACGTTCCTTAAGCGAGCGCTGTCATTGCTCTCATGTGTCCAGGGTGACACGCCTGTCAAGTGTCAGTCATGTTCCTTTCCGGCCCCTGGATGGCACAGCCGTCAGCACAGACCGCAGACCCTCGCCGTTACCTCATCCTCCGGGCACCACTGTACGCGTACGCGCTGTGCTTGTTAGTCATGAACTGCCCTGTGCTCACCATGTGAAAGAAATGCTTCTCCCTTCAGTCTGCTACCCAATCCCACTTTGCTTCCTCCCATCCCCTCCATCTACCGCTGACACAGGTCACGCGCCTTCCCTTACGGCTTTTCCTTTGATGCGAAGGTACAAGATAAGCTGTGCAACTGGCATTCTCCAGGGCATTTTCCTAATTGGCTGAGATGTTGCTTGTAGGCATGTCTTTATGGGACTTTTCTACAGCCTGGACGTTCTTTCCTCAGCACTGAGCCCAGAACGTCTTACAAACCGCATTTGCCCTTCCTGTGTCTGACCCTCTCGCGTATGTGGGATTCCCACGCATACCTGTGGGATTAAATCTGGTCATTTCCTGATAATCTGTCCCATGCAAATTTGATTATCAGACCAGCAGAAAAACCTTGGGGGCTACAGAAAAGTGTGCTCCTCCCACAGAACCTTCCAGGCAAGACCAAACCTGGACAACGGGGTTACCCTACACATCTGCCTTCTGTACAGAACTGAAAACCTTCCAGTTTTCAGAGAAATGTGGCTGTTTCACATTGAATAGTCTCACAAGTCTCCATAATTTTTTCATTACAAAGAAATACTTGTCCTCAAAAATATTTGTGTTTCCATATTCCTGGCCTTTGACCTTTGTTTCCACAAAGATGAAGAAAATAAGTGAAGAGGCCATAAGTCAGGACTTTGTAAAGATTCCTCTCACCATTGAATCACTCGTTTTGTAAGTGACATTTAAAACTCCAGATGGTGTAGGCAGGTGTGGGACAAAGTTGTTTTTACATGTCAAAGGGTCAGCTTTGCAAAACAGTAGCAGACAAAGCTGTACAATTTATTTGAAGAGAATAACAACATTGTATTAAACTACAATTTAAAATTACACTCGAGCTGCTGGAGCATTTGCTCTTGTGAAAACGATTGTACCAATTTCATTAACAATTCCCTCCCATTAGCAAATTAACGAAGACCAGCTCTTCCTGAAGTGAAATACGCGCTTGAGCAAAGCTCAAACCGATAATGAAATCCGTGTTATTCCAGGACTCCTGATCTGTGGCATTAATTTCAGGGTATTTAGAAATACGACAACGCTCTTTTTCATTCTAAGGCAAGTAATGGATTTAACAGTCTTAAAGAGACTTACCACATAGTTCTTCTGTGTCAAGATTGCTGAAAAGATGAAAAACAAAGCATTACTTTGGTAATATTTTTAAAGTTTTTAAATGGCTAAATATAGTTATTGCCCCAATCTATATTATGTTAGTAGGTGAGCGGTAGTTACGATGTTTCTCACTCAGAAATTCTACATTGCTTGAGTCACCGACGACGATGATGTCGGATTCTGCCTCTGAACAAACAATTCCCGGGCTGCGTGCTCCCGTGTGGTGGGGTGCACTGCAGACACTGAGGAGCCCAGGATCCGGAGGCCGAGTGTACAAGTTCAAATCCTGGCTGTCCCAGTTACTGTCCATGTGACCCGGACTACTTCCTGCCTGTGTCTCTCTGGTCCTCAGCCCCAAGATGGAGAAAACGATTTCTCTTTCACAGCAACACCACAGGATTTAAACGAGTTAGCACTTACAAAGCAGCTAAAACAGTAAGAGGCTCAAAGGAAGCACTTACTGTGGGCTGCCATGATTCATGTCTGGTAGAATGGCTAACGCTCCCCAAGTTTAACCCTCGAGGTACGCTTATTTCAAACGATCTCTAATACATCATGAAGAATTACATGGCTCAATACTTATGTGCGCACAGCAGACACCCCTTGGTCTTACGAAGGCAAATTTCATCCAGATGAAATGTTAGCAGATACGATATGTTGCTATCAGAAGAATGATGTCTGCCCAAGGAAGGGCCAGTACAAAAATGCAAGACGAGTCCGACCTCAGGCAACGAGTAACGGAGCTTATGGTATCATAACTTAGAGAAAACCCAACACATTAACAAAAAATAAAGAGGAATTTAACATGATTTTAAAACGCTTAAACGGAACTGGAGTAGAAGTGAGCCTCTTGGAAGGCACGGAAGAGATAGTTGCAGGGGCTCCCTGCGTTGGGGAGACGACAGAGGCCGCAGAGGCACCCCCGCTGTGCTTCCACCCAGTGTGCCAGCAGTGGTGACACCAGTGTCCGAGTGTCCAGGAGCCAGGGAGCAGGGGCAAACACAACCGTGACTCTGGGGAAATGGCCCCGCCTCCCTGCGGGCACCACTCACACCCGAGGGGCCTTCTCTAGTCACAGCCGGCCTCGGGCCCCAGTGCCAAGGCCCAAACAGGTTTCTGGGCACAAATGTTAAAAAACTGCATCTTACATCCTGTCGGGTACAACAGTTGTTAATGGGGCCAGCATAATGGATTTCTCTTTCACAGAGGTTCTTCGTTGATGGTATTTCATATTTAGAAAAAATATCCATGTTTTTCTTCACATTTTTGCCTTGGACAAAGTAATGGGCCTGCCTGTCCTCACGGCTACACCTGTGCCCCCGGCCCTTCCAGCCCTGCTGCGCCTGCCTGTCTCACCTGCCAGGCTGTGTGGGTTAAGTCTGCCCAGGAGGCCGTGTCCTGCATGTCCTGCAGAGGCTGAGTCAGATCGGAGTCGTGGTGATGGTGCAACCTGAGGCGAGTTGCCCACATCCCCAGCTGGTCCTCATGTATAAACTAGGGTCATGGTCGCTGCACTTCCTCAGCACATTCCTTGTGAAGACTGAACAGCAGCACACGGGACGCCGCTGGCCCAGTGCCTGACACGGAATGAGTGTCCCCTGGAGTGGCAACTGTGCTGATGACACCCCAGCCAACCAAAGCAGGTTTCCTGGTCATCTGCCACGTGACAGCATGTCCTTCACCCTCAACCACGTGGAGCTCACTGATGGCCTTTCTCAGGCAAGGATGGTGCAGTCAGGCCCAGGCCACTCTATGCCCAAGGGGTGCTACCTAGGACAGGGCAGGACAGCAGCATGTGTGACATTCTTTACCCTTTATGTCTTGTCCGATGGCAGAGAAATGCTGCGTGCCTGCTTCTGTCAGAAGCGCAAATGAGGAAGGCGAAGGCGGCACTTACGTCATCGCCGCCAGGCACACAGGGCCACCAAAACATGGTCATCCCTGTTGATGACATGTGTACAGGGGACTTGCTGCGATGCAGGCTGCAGACGGGCGAGCTCATTCCTGTCCAGAAAGGGTATCAGGGAAGACACGTCAGAACCCAACCCCACTGTCCTATGTTCAGCATTGTTAGGCAGAACAAGGAGGACTCCATTTCTCTTTTCCTGAAGCTTCTCCCGCTAAGCTGTTTTGCAGACATGGTTCAATGGACACAATGGGTGAGAAAGCCAATGGACGCACAGAGGATCCCCGGGTTCCAGGAATGGGCCAGCCGCAGACTTACAGAACAGAATGCCCCGACCCCTGCCCGCCGCCAGGACAACCTGGCTGTTTCAAGACTGATGACCTACCCCCTGGGCTGCCCTGACCCTACAATGATCCACACTCCCTCCCACTGGGCTGACACCTTTTTGGGCCTCAGTCCATCTGCACCCAGACATTCAAATAAACTGCTTTGTTGTGCTTTACTATTCGCCTTGTGTGCTTCCTTCTCCGCCCCGGACCTAACGAGCATGACATTCAACTTGGTGTGGAGACAGTTAGGGGTCATTCTGTGGTAATTAAGAACATGCCACTTTTGGTTCCCTTAAGCCCAGCTTGATGTCGGTTTCACAGAATTTAGGAAGTACCAAGTGGCACTTCATTCTAGAAAACTCTGTGGCTTCCTAGCAATTCAAAGGAAGATGTCAGCCAGCGGTGTCCAACCTTGTGGCTTTCTTGGGCCACACTAGTGTAAAATACTAGTGTAAAATACATTCACACTAATGACAGCTGAGGAGCTAAAAAAAAAGGTCACATAAAAGTCTCCTCCTGTTTTGAGAATTTGAGTTGGGCACATTCAGAGATGTCCTGGGCCACAGGCTGGACATGTCTGATATAAGCATTACTTCACTGGTTTTCAGGATTCACTCAGGGAAAACCTACTTTAAAAATAGCCCAGGTGAGGGTCATGAACAACTAGCCTGCTGTTTGGAGCAAAAACCTTTGCTCATTTTTGAAAATTTTGTCTAGAACTTTCACCAGACTAGTTTTGATTTTTTCATAAACACACACATGAAAAAATGCAAGAGGTTTCTCAAGAAACCTCCCCCACCAAAACAACAAAAAAAATCAAGTTAAACGAAAGCAGTTATAGTTCAAATATTTTCTTAGTGCCAAATATTAATTGAAAATTGCGTAGTTTTCACTTAAATATGTAGTGCTGCACCTGGTGGTTACAAAACAAATTTTTTCAATTAATGGTACTTTTTAATTGTCGATTTGCACAAAGCCCTATAATCTGTGAGAATCAAATCAGTGCCTGCTTTCAACAAGTTTTTTTTTTTTTTGAGGAACAGATAAACACCTGCAAAAATGAGAGCGTACCTATGAAGTAGCATGCTGGAAAGTTCTAATTAGCGGCAGTCAAAATAGATCCTAAGCACTGCAATTACGCACGGTGGGAACGCGAAACACAGCGCAAAGGCTCCCGCGCGCCCCCACCCCACGGCACCTGCCACTTCCTCCTCCCGCCCCCTGCTGCCACGTCCAGGAAGCAGCGACAGGCCAACACAGACAGGAGAGGGTGGTGCTGCAAGTTTTATGGATCAACTTGGCTGGCCCGCAGTGCCCAGGTGTGCTGTCAAACACTGTTCTAGATGTTTCTGGACGAGATGAGACTGGCATCAGTGACCTGCGAGTGAAGCAGATTGCCCTCCATACTGGGGGTGGGCCTTGTGCAATCAGGTGAAGGCCTGAATAGAAAAGGGACAATCCCTTTTCTATTCAGCAACAGGGGATTGCCTAGCAGATGGCCTTGGACTTGAACTGCACATGCAGCTTGCTGGGTCTCCAGCCTGCCAGCCCAGCCTGCCGATGGCGGGCTTGCTGGCCTCCGTGACTGTGTGAACCAGTTCCTTACGCTGAATCTCTTTCTGCATAAACACACAGGCTATTACTTCTGCTTCCCCGCAGAACCCTGACCAACACACGAAGCCCAGGCTCCTGAACCGTTCAAAAGCCTAAACCCAGGTGAGACAAGGGACTCAGAAGACGTGACTCAGTGACTTCTGCATCTCCCCAACCCCAGCGGGGTAGAGTGTGCCCAGAGCGAATGCGCAAAAGAAGGGAGAGTGAGCAGGGCCTTGTGCAGGAGTCACTTCCCTGAGGTCACCCGCCCTACCTGCCCCTCGCGGCCACATCCGTGAGGTGGACGTGGCAGTGGGGGTGGTGCTGACGCGGCTGGGGGTTGAGAGGAGGGAGATGCCGGCCTGCACTACCGACCAGAAGCAGGTGAGGAGCTGACACGGGGCGTGAACACAGGGAGGACAGGTGCCCCGCCTCTCGTGATGTCCGGACAGGAGCCCAGGACTCACGCACCACTCAGACAGGAGGGGCGTGGCCCTGAGGACTGCGCCCTAATTCCCACGGGCAGAAGGATGCCCAAAACAGAAAGTAAGTTACAGGAAAAGCAGTTCACATCACCCTGAGAGGCACGGTTGTCGACCTCGGTACAGAACAGAGAAGGCGTTCTGGAACACGGCTTCTAGCTCAGGCTCTGTCACCCACAACCTTGGCAATGTGCTCATCTTCTCTGAACCCCATTTCCTCCCGGGTAAAATGAAGGTGTTAGACCACACGTTCCCTGCAGAAGCAAGGCTCTTCCGTTTCGTGACCTGCGCTGTCTGTGATCGAAATGTAAGAGGAGAACTGCTGCCAAAAATCACGCGAGACTTTGCATTTGTGTATTTCCTAGTCCACAGCCAGTACCCGCTACGTGTCTGTTTAGTTGACGTCAAACAAATCGCAAAGTTCCGTGCTGAAATGACCCTTCCGGTCTGTCACCTCCTTGTCTCACTGTTGTGGCTGCGAAGCACTAAGTCAGATCTCTAACCATGGACAACGGAGCCTATGAAAAGTCATCAAATTCCTTTCTCTGCTACATGCTAAGAAATACTACAGATTTTCCACTCATTAACCTGCGAATTACAGCAGCTTCAGAAATTACAGAAAAAGAACAGAAGCACAAAACACGAAGACTCTTTCCTCCTTCCTTCGCTGGGGGAGGTGTTATCTATTACCTCGTGGGCAACAAGGGAAAAGGCCAGCAATTACCCACCCACTCGAGCGGAGGGAGGTTCCGGAGCGGGCACAGAGCAGAGGCGTGAGCATTACCTGTCCCAGGTCTGCCCACCTGCCCCGCTCTAAGGCAGCTTTTCCAGCACCTGCAGTCACGCACCATTTGCACTGCTCTGAAAGGCCTTCGCAACTTTAAAGCACATCCCCAAACCGGTGACGTTCTGCGATCCCTCGAGAAAGAACCAAAGACCAGTCCCCCACCCCACAGGGCATGTGGGGAGGAGGTGCTGATGGGGAAAGCCGCTGGGCATAGCAGAGCAGGGCAAGGCAGCGTCCAGGAGAGTGAAGTGCTGCCCACCCCTTGGCCCCGCCCCCGTGACCGGGACGAGCATCCTCGGCAGACAGGGAGGTCCAGCTTGGCCGACACTCCCTCCTGCCCGGCACCTGTCTTTACTGGACGAGAAACGACAGAAAACTTCGAAAACGAGTAACATCACCTCTGTGTGCTGGGCATAAATTACCTTCCCAGTAATGCAATTTGTCTATACTGTCTCTACTGTCTCCTTAAATGACTGACCCTCGGCAAAGGGAGACAGATGACCCCCCATTAACACATAACCCAAGAGTCTCTGGTGTGAAACTTTTCTTCAAGAGTTAGTCTCTTACTAATCACTTGCAGATAGTCTAATTTTTGTTAGAAGATCGGTTATTCAAACAGTAACGTAAACACGTTAAACTGCATTTCGTCACAAAGACTTAACATGTTGCATAGGCCCTGGGTTAGACAGGCATGGAAACAGACACGCTCACAGACAAGGCTGCCCTGTCATGTCCCCACATCATGCTCAGTAGCGCCCACTGACTCCACCCTTACAAGAAGCAAGCCCGACAGAAGGTATTTGGAAAACAACTTTCTATCCATCAACATATGGGTTTCCCATAGATATGGAGTAATATTCACTTATTTATACATGATACATGGCATATGGCACCCACTGTAAATGATTAATACATACTTGTTGAATAAATAAGTGATAAGCAGGTAATAATTTCTTGGAGGCTGCAATCTCAACTGGAATAACAGTTGTCAAGTTTGACATTCTGAATTTTCTCTTGGAAACGATTCACAATTCAAATAACAAAACCAAAAAAAAAAAAAATCAGGAAAGAAGGGAAAAAAGAAACTGCCAGTCTCAAGTCTGCATCTCTGTGTCCGTGAACTTGAACCTGAGGGCAGAGGGGATGGGAAGGGGGAAAGGACTTAATGCAGAAGATCCAGACCCTTGGCCCTCCACAGGCAGGTTTCTAATCATTCTGATTCATTGTTTTTAATCTACAGGTGATTACAAATAGACTCCCAGAGAAACTTAAAGGTAAAATTAAACCATTAATCCACCGGTGAGCCAGTCAAGGACAATGACAGCCTGCTGACACCAGGCTCAGCCTTCTTCCTGAGCAGTCTGACTGAACTGCCAAAGCTCCTATTATTTAGTCTATTTTTTTTTCCACTAAGAAACCTTTTAAGATCAGAAAAGAGAATGTAATATCCTGTGTAGTAAAAGCTTCTCGTTAAGCACTAGGAATCTTTTTACATATGAATGCAGAGCCCTGAAATATGGGACAAGGAGACATTCTTGCTGGAATGTATTTTGAGTCTGAAAAGGAGAGAATCATCTGCATTTGCATGTGAACGCTTGGGGGAGGGGGCAAGGACACGCTGCAGTTGGGGAGGAGGAGACAGCCAGGAAAACAGAGTTCTCTGTGGTGGAAACAGAATGTGCACACTGGAAGTCCAGTCACCAACGCCACTCGTAGTTACCTCAAAGTGGTGGGATTTCGGGTGTTTTCATGCTCTTTTTCATCATTTCTGTATTGTTTGAAATCTTTTCACAAAAAGCATGAGTTATTCATACAATTTTCATTATGGGGGGTAAGTATTTTCCCAAAGAAATTGTTTTTGAAAAACATTCATTTCAAAAGTAAGCAATGACTCCCAGGTTGTCTGTAATCTCCATTCATTTTAGGAATTCTGAAATCTTGAGGCATCACACAGAAAAATAATTATAACTGCTCCCCCACACTGACTGTTCCTGAGAGTTACGTAGCTACAAGAGAGAGGGACCTCGCAGGTCAGTGCTGCTGGTGACAATCCAGAGAATCAGGTGGGTTCACAGGACAGATCAGTCAGGGAGAAAGCACAGCTCCGGACACGGGGCTGGGGGAGGGGGCTGCCCCCAGGGTGGGCACATACACTGCAGAGACTGAGGGGTTAGCACCTCCCCGACTGGATTCCACCGGCCTGGCACATCCTGGGGAGGTAAGAAAGAACACTGCATTTCCGTGAATAAATAATGCACCTGTCAGTAGACAGTTTTTATTTTCAGTAGTAATCGATTTTGATTCAGCGTTTGCAAGTGCATTATGGCTGAGGAGAAGAGACTGTTCAATTAAGAATAAGAAAGAATTCAAGTTCTTTATTGAAGGGAAGAGATGACAGCCAGGAATTTTCTAGATAATTTAAAAACATAAGGTTTGAAAGCCAGGGCGTGTAACACGAATGAGAAAGCAGAGAGTAACGCCCAGCTCAGCAAGTGCTCCAAGGAACAATGGGGAAACCGCACCAACACCAAGTGAGGGGAAGGGGCGGGCAGGGGGCCGAGTCCCAGAGGAGACAAGTTCCAGATGGGGAGGCAGGCCGGAGTGGGGAGGGGGATGTGCGGAGCATGGCAATAATGTCCGCAGAGAAAAAGAACAGCATTTCTACGCGGCAGCACCTCCCACACTGCAAAAACCCCACGTAATGGGTGCAGAAAGAGGAGAGACAAAGGCAGCAATTAAAGCAATTACCTCCACGCTGTACGTCCAAATATATTCCACTGCTGGAGAGAGTTAACCACCCTCTCTCCAGGAACAGCTTATTTAACAGCGAAGTTGAAGACTGGCCTTGGAACGTCTGGGTCTCTGAGAGACACAGTAAGGGGCTGAATACCTGAAATGTGACTGGGGTGGCACGACCACAGAAAGACTGGGCTTCGTTTCAGGTCCTTGTGACAATCCAAAGCCCTTACCCGTACCTCTTGTGCAACCCTGGGCAACTTACTTCACTGTCTGCATCAGATTCCTTACCTGCAGGCTGTGCATAATAACAACTTTTTAATTTGTAAAGATTAAATAAGATGATGTAAGTGCCTGACACATTCATTCAATAAAGGCATTGCCCTGTTCAGTTAAAAATCAAACATTTCCTTCAGAAATTACATACGAACTGCTTTACCACCTTGGTCAGGGAAAATCATTTCTTTTCTTAAATTATAACCGTTTCCCTTGGGACTGACATTCTCCTTCCATTTCCTTCCCGAGCCCCTAAAACTATGCTAATCTGAACTGTAACGCAAGTTTCTGTCTGCTGCTTGCCCTCTGGTCCTGCAGGGAGGAGTGCAGCCTGGCCCGCTGCAAACTGAGCTGCCTGGCGGAGGCCTGGGGGCGCGAGGAGATGCCCTCCCAAGAGAAAGGGTTTTGGAAAGTAACTCAGGAAACAGCCTGTTGTTCTTCTCTCTGCATCTTTGTGAGCTGAAGATGCTCAAAGACTGAGTAGGTTTCAGAAATGGTTGAAGTGGAGGCACATCCATGACAAGGAGCTCTGACCGCCACGGGTCAGTTTAATGGCCAAACGCCGTCACCTGCTTATGGATTCGGGTGCCGCCTGGTAACAGCGTGAGACTTCCGTTTTCCGTCTCCACAGATGTGGCCAAAGTGCACTGGACAGATATAAACAACTGGTGTTTCCCTTGGCCGTGAACACAGTCTAATTCTAAAATTCGTAATAAACAAGGGTAAGGCGACACCTGGGAAGCTCCCAGAAGGTGCCAGGGAGGCAGATGTGAGCAGGAAGGGAAAAATCTCCAGGTCCATTGTCAGCTGCTTCTAAATTAGAAAGACAAAGAGAAGGAACGCGGGAAGGGGGACTCGCCCAGGTAGGAGGCCGGTTAACAGAGGCCAAAAGTCTGGGCGTGAGCCCTGGCCCTTGTCAGCTGTCCTCAAACCGCAGGGGGAAAAGCCCCACCTACTCAGCCTGAGGCCCTACTTCCCCCAAATCATGTTATTAGACAGCGTTGGCCTGTTCCAGAAGGATCGCACAGCGAAGAAAGGGGGAGGAGCTCACACCCACAGATACCGAAACCCCCAGGCACTGGAAGGGGGGCTGCTTCCCACTCCTGGGTCAGCCCACCCCATGACTAGGCACGTACTTTCTTTTAACTTTTAACTTTTCCATAATAAACTTTTAACATTTATTTTCACAAACTGTCTCTTGACTGAATTCTTTCCTTCGAGAGACAAAGAACTGAGGGAAAACTGCCGTTTCACAGCAACCTCTGGGCCCAGGTCCAGGCGTCCACCTCAGCATGCAGTCCGAAGCCACAGACCTGGTGCGAACCCACGGAGCACAGAAGTGGCACCCCAGGCACGACCCTCGGGGTTGCGGTCTGGG
The DNA here is from genome assembly GCA_004026885.1 of Lyroderma lyra. NCBI lineage: Eukaryota > Metazoa > Chordata > Mammalia > Chiroptera > Megadermatidae > Lyroderma > Lyroderma lyra. The sequence goes on from PVJL010003886.1 coordinate 71,705, forward strand.
AGACCAGAACGTGGGGACAGCGGTCAGGACCCTGGACAGCTCCGCGGGGTGGGTGGTCAGCGCCAGCAGAGCCCCGCCCGCCGGGAACCCTGGAACCGAGGGCCGCTGAGACCCTGAATTCCAGACCTCCAGGCCCGAGTCGGCGTCCTCTGACACACGATGGTGCGGGGAAGCCTCTGGGCTGAGCAGGCAGTTATCTGACCTGCGGGCTCAGGTTTTGCTTGCCCAGCATCTAGCCCTGTGTCGGGTGACAGCACCCTGGTTCCCTTTCATGCACCGTTTCCTGGAAGCAGTGATTTTTCAGTGATGTGCCCGAGAGCCTAGCCACTTAAACGTGCTTCGGACCAGAACTTTGCTGGGACCACTGGGGAAGGAGAGCAGTCTGTGAGGCTGAGGGTGACAATGTGAACCTGGAACTTCCAGCATCCATGCTGACGTCTCAACAGGAAGGTCACCCACAGTGACAGTGACACAGAGGCGGTGGGGCAGGCACATTCCCCAGAATCCGTGGGGCACCTCCATCCCTGCACTCCTCAGACACATGGGCCAGGGAAGCCGGCTTCGTTTATGTTTAATCAGGCACGGGCGGGAGGCACACCTGCTGCACAGTCCCCTGCCCCGCTGTCCTTGCCCCACTGTCCCTGTCCCGCTGTCTCCTTCCCCGCTGTCCCTGCCCCAGCCCCACTGTCCCCACCCCACCGTCCCCTGCCCCACTATCCCTGCCGGGACGTCTGTCATGTGGGGCCAGAGAAAATCAGATAAATGTGTCAGAGGAACACCATTCTCCCCTCCTCAGCCCCAGGGGCCTCCCTAGCTCCGCCTCATCTGGCAGAAGCATCCAGAAGGCATCCTGGCGCTGGTGCGTGGTGAATGGCATGCATCACAGAGGACACGCCTTGCACAGAGATTGGCCCAGCCTGTCCCTGAGGCTGAGTCCCAACATGGAGTTGACAGACTGCTCCCATGGGGCCCATGCTGTGACGGGTGCGCCAGCCAGGGCTCTGTCACCCAGGCTGCAGTGGGAGACACACCCAGCTGCCCACACCACCCCAGCCTGCTGGCACTGGATGTGGCGGACAATCAAGCCTCCGCGAGCTGCACTCAGCCCCGCCCCCGGGCACTGAGGTCTTGGTGCCACCCTCCCGCTGAATAGGGTGGCGGCCATGGGGACAGGGACACTCCCCATACCCACTGCTGGCACCACAATGAGGTTTCAGTCCCAACGTGGGGCAGGCTGGGCTACCGGCTCTCTGCTGCCCGCCTGCTGACTCCTTGGGCGCCGATCCTCTCTCCTCTTCCTCTGCCCACAAACTGCCCACGGAGCAGAGCAGGGTGGCTCAGGGGACAAAGTGCTTCATCAACCGGCTCAGGGATGCTTCAGCTTAACTGTCTCCCACAGAAAGAAGATGAACAACTTCTTCTGTTTCAGAAGGAACAAAATTCTGCCATCGGGAATGAACCCCTCCCTTTGACATGCTTACCCTCTGATTATTATGTCATGACTGGTGCATGAGGCCTGTCTTCAAATACCAGAAAGACGTCTCATAAAATATTCACACTCTGCACCGTGCTGAGGAGCACACTAAGAAAAGTAAGTGCGAGTTTAGAGAGAAAAACTGGAGTTTCGTTTCCAAAAGAGCTGATTGAACTTTCAGAGCCAGCCCAAGACGCACTGTGCCTTTTTGGTCGGTGGTGACATCTCTGTGCTTCAGTGACTGAACAACACAGGGTTGAAATCCCAGCGCCCAGCACCCCTCATCACTGTAGCCCGGAGAAAGGGGTGCTGGAGCTGAAGACACCGCCGGGCCCCTCCCGTGGCAGGCCCTCCCTGCGCCAACGGCACAACTGCCATCTGTGAGCCGGGCGGTCCCTCCTGGCAACCGGGCACTCCAGAGGGCAGCACTGGGAGAACCTTCTTTGCTTCTGTCTCCGGGGCCCCCTTGCCCTACCGGTGACACAGTGAAACCACAGAGTTTGTGCTGATCTCTTTGTGGCTTCCCTGCATGACTGCAGCATGCACACAGGCTCCTTTTCAGATGAGGGACAGCACTCTGGCTGAACCACGGACACTTCCTCTTGATGCTTCCTTCTGACTGGTGAGACGCCTGCAATCTGTACGCTACCAAACTTAGGTTAGGTTTTTGCTCACCTTTTCTTTCAAACTTAAAATGTAAGGTCTTTAAGTATCCTTTTATAAACAGTGGCTTTTACAAAATTTGAGAAAAAAATGTGTTCAGAAAGCCCTACCAGAGCTGGAAAAGCTGCGACAAGGTTAATTAAAACGACTCCGAGAGTAACGTATGTTTTTAAATCAGAGGGAGGTTAGGCACATGTGACCCAGAAAGAAGAAACTTGCAACTATGACTATCGCTATTGCCGCAAGCCTAGATTTTATTAAAACTTCACCAATGACTCCACGAAGAAGGCATCACCAGCACGCACGGCAGACTCTGAGCATCTCGACTCCGGCTGCTCAGAGTCATTTCTGTGATGGCGCGGACCGGCTTTTCTGAGGATCCGGCTGACACAGGCCATCCATCCCATCGCCTCAGGAGCCCGTCCTCGAGTTGAGCCGCATTGACCGACAGAGACCTTGATCCCTGGCCTGCACTCCTCACAGGTCTCCCTGCAGGTCAGGCGGAAGCCCTTCTGCAGACTTGTAATGGGACCCCTTCCCGTCTGGCACGTTCTTTCTACACCCAAGCCTCCTAGCCCTGCCCGCACAGGTGATGCTTTGGCAGCAAGGAAACACCTGTCACACCGATTCGCCTGTGCCTCCAGGTCTTCCCTCTTTACCTGACCCACTTCTGTTCTCCCGTAAGACTCAGCTCCGGGCTGCCTGGTCCCACCAGCCTGAGGTGAGACTCACATCCTCCCATCACCACGGTGCAGTGCATATGCCTCCATGCCAGCATTTAGGACATCTGTTTGAGATGACCAGGGGCAGTCTCCTGCCCCACGGGCTGCAAGCCGGCCCCGCGTTGTACCTGTGAGGCACCTGACTGGGTGGACTTGCTGAGCAGCAGAACGTCTGACACAGAGGCTACTGCTCTGACGGAAAAGGGCGAAGCCATTCACTTCACAGGAATCTGAAGCCCCAGTGGAAGACACGGAACATGCCAACGGGCTGTTTTCAGAACATTCGGCTGTCTGAGTGAACTTAACCTTTCCGTTTTCCTTTTCAGTTGGTTGCAAGAAAACACCTGCACAGATGCAGCCCGGGAGTGTTCTCTTGGAGCGCCAGCTCAGCCACCGCCTGGAACAAGTCCCCGCTGTGTCCAAAGCAAGATGGTGACTGCAGGCAACATCACAGCAGAGGGTCCCTAGGCGTGGCCGAAATGGCGCGATTCCCCCGGCACCGTGTTGTGATCACTTGTGGTTCGTCTCTCTCACCCAAGCCCAAGAACACGTTCCTCCTGCTGTGCATCCGGACTCCTCTGTGCTGTGTGTACTAAGTACACTAAGGATTCAGACGGAACCTCCGAATGCCACGCTAATGCAAGCGCTCTACATCCGCAGTGATGGAAATAGGCAAGCCCTGCGCACACGGGTCACGCAGAGGGCGGTGTGTGTCTGTGCTGCCCTCACCCTGCTGGTGGCGGCAAGCCGGAACGGTCCCGACTGCTGTAAGAGGGGCCAGGAGTGACTTTTCAATGAAGCAAGTTGAGGAAACCTAAGGAGCAAGGTAGGACTCTACTTCCTTATTAAAGGTGATCAGAACTGCAGTCCACGCCTTTGTTTCACATGTGCACACTCACAAACCACCTCAGGAGCACACCCTGCAGAAGACCGCTGGCCTGCACTTCAACGTGCAGTTTTTCAGAACACATGAACGATCACAGTGGGGATGCTTCAGGAGGGCGTGTCGGGGCACTGCGGTGGCCTCCACCCCCTGCCTCCCCACCCCCATCCACAGAAGCCGGTGGTGGGAAGCTCTTACTTGGTGTTGTGGGTGTCGATGGTGTGGAAGAGCTCGTGCAGTTCCTCTCCACTCAGGACCCCGTCTGCAAAGTACGCCTTGAACTCTTCAAAGGACAACTTCCCATCGTCTAAGTGGTACAACAGAAAAGAGGCAAGTCACCATAACTTGTATGTCGTTCTACCTTCTGATATTTAAAATTTGGCTCAAGTGCTTGTGCAGGTTCATCTCTGCATGCCCCCACAGATACTCAAAAAGAAAGCACAGTTCAAGGTGTGACCTTACAGGACAAAGACTGCAGATGGGGACACCCTGACAACGAGTCTGTGGGTTGGGGCAGTTTGGGGCTCATTTATTCACATGGCAAACACTCAACATTTAACAAGCCATTTAACAAGCCATTTAACTGGCCACACCAAAAAGATATCCACACAACCAAAGAAAAGCCTGAGACAGAGTCAATTATTTAGGTGTTTTACCTTCATATATGAGGAGGGACCAAAAAAAAACTGGAATTGTTTTCTAGAGGGCGGGCCCCTTGTAGCACAGGCTTCCCCGGCTAGGTGAGTGTTCTGGGAACCTGTCTGCATCTGTGCACCAGCTGGCGTGGTTATAAGAGGCTGAGTTTGGCTTCAGTGAATTTTTTTGGAGACTCTTTTAATGCGTTTGCCCATTTCATGATGGGTGATTGACACAAACAACGTGTGGCACGACAACACATCTGTCCACCCCGCACTGAGTGTTCACCAATTTTTGACCAAAAACAGCATGGCCCCCATGCCCTATTTACCTGATCTTGCCCCAAGTAGCTTTTTTTTTGGTTTCCCTGGATGAAAAAAGTCCTCAAAGGGGAACCTTTTGCCGATGTGAAAGAGATGAAACAGAAATGGCAGAAGCTCTAAAAGGCATCCACATCAAGTTCAGACACTGTTTTGAGCTGTGGGACAATGCGTCTCGATGGGTGTACTGCATCAAACAGAACGTCCTCTGAAGGTGAATGAAGTTTAAACGTGTAAGTACACAATTTTTTATAACTAAATTCTGGATGATTCTGGTTCCCCCTCATAACTGAATTGCTTTCTTTCCCTCTTCCTACCTTCATTCCCAGCGGAAAGCACTGCTCTCCCAACTAGTTTACCTTCCAAAAGAGGGAAATCTGTTCTTCTGGTATACCTACTTTAATTTTCACTTAAGAGATCACCTGCCTTCTCTCTCCCTCCAAGTATTTCAGGAGGGGTGTCACACACAGCACCCCACTCTGGGGTGTGTATAACCCAAGCCTGGAAAGTGGTTCATTCCATCTCTCAGCTATTGCTTCCAAGACGGGCATGAGATTCTAGTTGATCACAAAGAAAATCTTGAGGTTGTTGCTGGAATTGTTGTAAATCAATGCTCTCTCTTTATTCTGACTTTATGGACTTGTAGGAGTCATCCTCTCCTGGTGACCATGGACTATGACAGCGGACTGCCAAACAGGTCAGTTTTGATGGAGAGAAGCATGATCGATACAAAGCTAACAGTGTCCCTCAGTCAGAGCCTTGGGGTCCAGGGAAAGGGGGTACAGCCTGAGGGCACTGGGAGCACGGGCAGAGGGGGCGTGAGGTGCTTCTGAGCTGAAAACTGCTGAGATGTGAGGCAGGAGGTGGGCACAGACGGACATTCAATTGTGCTTTCGGGCTGGTGAGTCAAGGTGACAGCATCACTGTGCGTCTTACAACTCCATCATGTGGGACAAGTGAAAACAGCACGCAGTTTCAGAAGAGATTCAGACGGACAGCTGCAATGAAACAGTATCGGGCTTTGGGACACCACATTACTGCTTCTCGGTGCAAGTGTTCCGTGTCATGTGGACAGGTGTGTACGACTGGTCATGCTTTCCTTGCACGGCTGCTTAAAGGCCAACTGCTCTACAACACGTGTCACCACACTGCCAGATCAGGACTCTGTCTGTAACCACTCCTTACCAATAGGAAAATGGATTTCAAGACAAGGAAAGGACTCTCTTTTTATCCTAAATTATGTCAAGAATTCTTGTCAAGGATACTGTTACTGTGCACTTATTCTACAGCAGCAGAATAAACCCAATGGCTCTGAGTTGGTACCCTATGGCACAAAATCTGTGTTGGGACACAGGAGTGAAGACACTGCTGTGACAGGTGTCACTTCACCTGTGGTCCTTCTGGCAGAGCAGTTAGTGCTTCTAGCTCCTCCTACTCCTGTCTGGGCGATCTCGCCCAGTGCGCAAACCTGAGCGGCAGGACGTGGTCAGGAGCCCTGAGTGGGGAGGGGCCTGTGTGCACCTGCAGGGCCATCTTAGAGGGCAGCGGCCCCCAGGCCATGACGGAGGTCAGTGTGGGGAGCCTGGACTTCATTGCGACACAGACCGGGGCTCAAATCCCAGACCTGTACCTCATAAATGCTGAGACACAATGCGCACAAATGACTATTAGGCAGCAGATACTCCACAAATAGCAGCTACTACTGCTTTAAAATTAATTTGAAGCACAAAGGAAAAAGCCGGAGCTCTGGCAGCTCCTCACTTCACCCATGTCAGCTTCTCTCAAGTGTCTGGACCCAGGAACATGCTAAAACTCCTGCTGAGACAAGATGATGACATTTTATGTGTCACCTTCCTGGGTGTTCTCTTTTCCATGTTGTTCTTTAGAAGGTGAGGTGAGAGGTTAATAAACAGAAACTGTAGGTTTTAGGTCTTACCATTTTTGTCTGCTCTCCTCAGTATCTGGAAAAGAAAAAGGAAACATTTCATCACCATTTGTTATAAGGAATGAAGTAAGCATTACATTCACACATAATTCACCATTCTTAAATAAAAGGATTTTCCAATTTTGAATACAGGTTTCCCACCTGAGATCTGTCTTTGTAATAACTGTCAAAATCTGAAAACACCTTGAATGTCCATAAACTGGTGAAGGGAGACCTGTGGTGGGGCACCCACACGATGGACATGCTGAGGGGAGGGCAGTGACAACATGGGTCACACAGTAAGTGTCCCCAGTAAGAAACACAAAGGAATACCTACTGTACCAGTCCATTCCACAAAATTCTAAAAAATGCAAAGCAATCTACAGTGACAGCAAGAGACCAGGGATGTGTAGCATGTGGGAGACTTTCTGGGTGGTAGGTGGTTTCATGAGCATACACGTATATAAAAACACATTAAATTTCACTTCAAATATGTGTGATTCAATGTGAGTCAATCATATCTCAGTAGAACTGGGAATAAACAGAAACAAAAAAGAGAAAAATAAATTGTGGGTAAATAGGAGTCAGGTGTCCATACTGTTAAGAACTGTGCATTCGCTATCTTATCTTGAACCCATTCTAGTCTTTGGTGGCTATAACCACTTAGTTATTCAGTATCTTTAATAATGATTTCTAGTTTTCTTCTAAGAAACCGATCTCTCCTCCACTGTAGGCCCATGAGCTCCAGGGCTGGGCCGAGCTGTCTGGTCTGCAGATGGGGGATCGCGTCTCCCGCCCACAGTGACTGACTGCTCAGGCACGAGCACAGTTAGACCATGAGAAATAGGCTGTAGTTCTGTGGGGCTGTCACGAGGGCTGCACCTTCCCTTCTGCTGACTTAGAATGTGGAAGACACAGGTAAGCATCTGCTGCCAGCCTTTCTGTTATTATGCATGTCATGGGTTCAACTGTGTCACTCAAAATCATATGTGGAAGCCCTAGCCCCCAGTAACTGTGAAGGTGACCCCTTGTTTGGAAAAACAAGGGCTGTCTGGAAAACATGCAGCCATAAATCCCTCTACTTTTCATATTACATGGCTGGGTACTTTCTGGACAGCCCTCGTTGTCTTTGCTGACGTAAACAAATTAAGATAAGGTCTTACTGAATTGGGGTGGGCCCTCAATCCCGTGACCTGGTCTGTGAGGAGAGAGACCCTCAGTGACACAGACAAAGAGAAGGAGGCCATGTGATGACAGAGGCAGATCCGGAGGGACGCACCAACAGCCAAGGGACGGGAAGCAGAGAGGCACAGCTTCTCCCGGCTGGAAGGGGCAGCATCCTGCCCACACCAGCCTCCCACCCCTGCAGCCCCCAGACTGAGAGAATGCCACCCTGCGTGTAACACATTGTCACCACAGACCTAGAAACGCATGCGACATGCAACCTGGAAATAAGCAACATTCGAGAAGGCAGCGTCCACACACTGGGGGGAGCTGGGCCCCGATGACCCTCTCCGAGCCCCAATCAAGCCATCCAGACTTTTCATGGCAGGAGCCCCTAAGTTATTATTATTCTTAATCTTAGGATAGTCTGGGTTATTTTTCTGTTAGAAACAATCAAATTAGCCCGATACTGTATCCTGACAGAGAACATCTACAACACAAGGCTATGCTGCATTCGGTCCCCACATCACACTGCGAACACAACCTGGGTCACCTCTGAGGACCACCTTCCCTGAGCAACGTGCAGCTCTAGTTAAGCGGCCAGAGCCACTCTTATATTTAGGTCATCACTCCTGGTGGCAGCCTGAAACATGAGCAATCGTGGTCATTACAGGCTTTCTGTCCCACTGATTTGGGGAAATTACCTCTATGAGTTAGGAAGAGTTTGCATCTCATTCTGTTCTCAGGCCAAAAGCAGTCCTCTCACAATAATTAAATACATTTAGTGTAAAAAGGGGGACCAACTGCTGAGGCACACAAGTGATGCATATCTGTTGTTGGAAATTTTATCCTAAAAGCACACTGTAATAATTAGTAGATATATCCATCGTAACCAGCTTCTTCCTCTGCTCTGAAACCAGGAGGCCACAGCAGAGAGCCAGAGAGACGAGAAATGCAGCCTCTTTCTCACCCTTGATAGACTTTACGATTTGATTTCAAGCTCTACTGTGTCCTTATGAGTTCGAATTGACTAGGATAGGAGCGACCACACAGCAGAGACGTGCACCCAGGACATCCATCACTTCTTGTAAAGCAGTATCTTACGTGGCATCCCGCTTCTTAGGGATCAAATTCAGATGGTAGCTATTTTTATTAAGATCGTGCTTTGTAATGAAATAGGAACAGAACTGTTTCTGTTGTAAATTTTGCCTCTGGGCCCACAAACATGCTATTACAAACATGCTTTGGCTCGTCTTACTGCTGCTAGCACAAAACCGATAGTAAACAGATAAAAATATTAGAGTCAGAATTAAAACTGAAAGGCGGGTGATATTGCATTTTTGCAACCATTTAAGGATTTTCAAATAGCAGGCTTTACCCTAAATGATATTCTTGGATGGCCTCGACTGAAATTCCTCATGGCTCATCTGACACTACTGACGGCAGGGGTTAAGATGCAAACGTCATCTTGGAGGCTTAAAACACTGACAGGGCCACCACTTACTGAAATAGTGCTTGCTCGGGGGCTCCCACCATGTACGAGGTTAGAACCAGGGAGTGAGATGGGCAGGGTCAGTCATGAACGGGCACACTGGGAAGGTGAGGTGCATCCGAAAGGGGAGACCTAGAAGGCGAGGCACAGTGTGTGTGGGGGGGTTCCACTCCCAGCAGGCAGCGTCCACCAGGCCTCTGGTCACATGAGCTGGCCCTAAAGGACAGACGCAGAAATGGCACGTGGCACACAGTCCCACCTTCCCCATTTGCCCAGGGTCAGCCTTATGGGGGGAAAACAGTTTTCAGTATGTGGTAATAGTAAAACTAAGTCTTCCCTGTTCCTGCTGGTTCCTGAGCTAGCACAGTGACACGTGCCCTGCCACTCAGGGTGGACAATGATGGGGTCAACGGCCATCCTCCCACTGGACACCTCACTCAAATAATCTCGTGTGTCCGAGGCCAGACAGGAGACTGTGACAGAATTCTGTCACACAGCCGCTGCATCTGGACACGTGTCTCTGCTCCGACAGCACTCGGTCCACCTTAGCTCCCATGCAGCTGAGGGCCACCCACGGGGCTGTGGAGTGAGGCCTCTTTGCAAGGAGAGAGGATCGCTCATCTCCGCCAGGTCCCCGAGGGGCCAGGCACTGCACCTTCTGTCCAGGTGTGCACAGGGGGCAGGCTCGTTCATGGAGAAGAGCGAAGACAGCAGCAAAGGCGCCTCTCTCCTTCACGCCCTCCTGCCCACTGCTGCCTCCCTTCCAGTTAAAAAGTCAGGGGAAAACTGGGAGCAGATGAGGGTTGATCTTGCCATGGGGGATGAGCTGAAGGTTGGCTCTCCTGCCTCTGCACAGCCGCCGAGGCGGTTAACCAAACAGCCGAGGCCCACGCTGTGCGGACAAGTGTTCTAGCGTACCTGCTGCCAGCTGGAACACCGCAGCCCGGGAGGAGACAGCGCTCTGGTGTGAAAGGAAATCGGCGGCATCTCTGGTGCCTCCGTGCGGCTACACGCTGACCAGCCCAGGCCTCCCGTGGCTGGCAGGCGCGCCAGTGTCCACACGTGCACCTGCCGCGGCACCAGCCCTGGGTTTCCCATGCCCCCAGCAGGTACGACCAGGAGGACGTAGGAAGGCCTGCTACTTCCTGCCGCCAGATTTTACAAGGAAAACCATATAAATTAGATTTATAGAGAAAGAGTCCCTGCATTCAGCTGTGACTTGGCTACTATTCTGTCTGCATTCAACTCGGAACACTGACGTAACAATCAGAGCAAAATCTATGCAGCACCTGTCCTTTTTCTCTCGGATCCCTATCCTATGACTCTTATTTCACGCAGCAGCCTTTAGAGTTAAGTATCATACTCACTATTATTGCTGATTTGGAGACAGGGAAAAATGAAACAAGAGCCAACAGCTGTGGTGAATCCCTCTCTGAGCTTCTGGCCCACGGCTGCTGTCTAGGCTGGACATGTCTCATCGTACCATGAACAGCATCCTCAAAAGCAGGTCAAATAATTTCTTAGTGGATTGATTATCCCAGCAGCACTGGAAATCAGTTCTCCACAAATGTGGAAGTCAGTCTCTGTGATGCAGAAGCCTCTAATTGGTTTTATTTCTGTTCCTCTTTGGAAAAGGGAATTTTTTATCACCTACTTCCTATAATCTGAATAGAATTCAAAAAACAATGTTTCTTAGCCATGCCCCTAGACTATATTAAAAATAATTAAATTAAATTATGTATTTATATTTCACATTTTATTTATTATTTTTTTGGTAAAAGCAATATTGAAATCTGGAACTGAATAATTCAAACATCCCCAAAAAACAAATCCTTTTTCATGTGCCGTATTACACCAGAGCAATCACTTTTTCACAAAAATAACCTGAAGGAAAGTGTAAACAAAGTCTTTCCTAGTTCAGATAAAAATCTAGTAGCAGTTTTTTGTTTTTTTATAGACTTATTGAATTTTACTGGCAAACAAGCATGTCAGTACCTCTCATACAAAACCTGTTTTACATTTTTATTATTTAATTCTGGCTGTAACGTTAAGATGACAAAGCTGTCCTATGCACAGACTACGAGTCACGTCAGAACAAGGACGTGACACCGGTAATACACGGAGCCTGAGAGCCACGGCGTAACGACTGTGGTCCTGGTCTTCTGATTTTCTCTTGAATAGCAGCTTGCACACTTGGGCCTGGTTGGTGTGTGTGCCGGTGAACACGACGTCCCACCCATACGGCTTCAACCCATGCGTCACCATGGCCCCACCAGGCTTTGCTAACTGCTTTAAGGAGGCGCCCTGGGGCCACAGAGTGAGGACCAGGTTGGAACAGACCGAGGGCCCACCATCCTCCCCGAACCAGCCTCATGGCACCTGAACCAAGGTCCTTGGGACTGACGTGGTTTTCTGGGGCCCTGCCTCTGCCCTCAAGGATTTCCTTCTCAGGTGGGCTGTGTGCCTCCTCCATCTCCCAGCTCAGTTCCTCAGGGCTTCAGAGGAGGGACATTAGCAGGTAAAACATGGCACCACTCACATCCCCTGACTGCCCCACACCACACAGAGATGAGGATGTGAAGAGTCAGTCACCCGCCGTCCTGTGAGCGGGGGCAGTGGGAACCACACGCGTGTTCTGGTGGGAGGATGGCTAGCGTAGTCTGCCAGGTCCCCCGTGGGAAGAGCAGGACGAGGAGGGAAGGCTGCCAGGAGGCACAGCTGACCTAGGGCTAAACAACTAGAGAATTCCAGCTGACCCATGCACATGAACTGGTCATGGCTCCTCTCCCTCCTTCACCTTCGTGGTCTCTGCCTCCCCATTACAATTGTGATGCTCCCAATTTGGTTTCCTCCTATTTTCATCTCTCCGCAAACAATGGTGCTTGGCCTCTGGGCCCCTGACCCTGAATGTAAGAAATGACGACATGGAGAAGTGTAGGGGACAGGGCATACAGCGCTGCTCAATGCCCTTTGCCCGGTTTCCATCTGCCAAGACACGAGGCGACCAAAACTGTGCCCACTGAGCCTGAATCCACCTGGGGAGACAGGACGAACGTGACAGCAAGGGGCTGAGGGGACAGGTGCCTGCAGGCAACTGAGGGGCTGGAACACCTGAATCCTCAGGCAGAGAGAAGAGCTGGGCCCAGGAAAGAGAAAATAGAACAGAAACAGCAGGAGGGGAGAATAAAGCAAACTGAGAAATAAGGGGAAAAAACCGGCTCTAGAGATAGAAAGCACAGCGTGAGGGCAGAAACCCAGCAGGGGAAGGGGAAGAAAGGATGGGAGAACCATCGCGGCCGCAGAGAGGCAGGGAGCGCGGGCAGGGCCACGGGGGCAGGCGGCGCGCGTGATGGAGACGATCACGACCTGGAACGCGCCGGGGACACAGCGAGAACCAGGACCGGGCGGAGGACAGGCGGCGGAGACGGAGTCCGGCCGCTGGGAAACCAACGTGCGGTGAAGTGCTTCCCGGGGGCCCGGCCGCGAGCCCAGCACCTGAGAGGCGCGTTGCGGCCGCGCCCCCGCCCTCCTTCCACACCCGAGTGGGGACTGTTGACGAGTCCCGTCCCCGCCGACACCCAGGCTGCCGGGACACTGAACTTTCGCTCTTCGGTGGGTGGTCGCCCCTGCACCGGGGCCGTGTCGGCCCCGGAGCGAAGTAGGAGGCGGCTCTGGCCGTGCTCCGGGCGAGGAAGCGTGCCGGGGACCGCCGACCCCACTCCCTCCCCGCTGCACTTACGTCCAGGAAGATGGACATGCCCTTGGACAGCTGCAGCGCAGAGCTGAGCTCCTCCGAGGAGTCGTCGGAGGACGGCAGCGTCCCCGGGGCGTCCCCCATGCTCCCGCGGGCGTCCTCCATCCTTGGAGCCCTGACGACTAAGTGGGTCCGCGGCCGCGGTCCGCTCCCCGCGCCTCGCTGGCGTCGCTCTGGCTCCGTGTCCCCGCCCCGGTTCCGACCCACGCACTCCACGCGCCCTGACTCGCGCCCGCCCCCGGCTCGCTTGGGCACGGTGTCCCCTCCCCGTCCCTCTCTGGCTCCACGGACCCCGCCCCCGCGGTCTGACGCGCGCTCCCTGCTCGCCTCGCCGACGCACGGATGGGTCTCCTCCCTGCGCCGCGCCCCTCACGGGGAGCAGACCAGACCCGCAGGGCCAGGCCCGCCGCCAAACACGACCGTGGGGCCCCTGCCCGCCACGAGAGCCCACCTGCCGCGACGGAGGCGGCAGCCCAGACAGAGGGGGCAGATGCCAGGGGGTTTGTCCTGAGCAGCCACAGCCCAGAGTCAGGTCGCCCGGAGGCTTCACCAACTTCGCTTTTCCTCCGGGGCCTCACTGGCCCGCCCTCCCCCGGAGGCGGGGCTTTGACGGATGCTGTCAGCTAACAGGCAGGATGGGCTCAGGGCTTAAGCCCTCACTTTGGGCCTCTTGGAGAGCTGGGGCGCAAATTGCCCTAGTTACACTGTTGTCTGGTGACCAGCAGGTTATCTTTGGGTCCCCGATGTCCTCATCAGTGAAATGGTCACAGTGCGGGGGTCAGCTTTGCCCTGGACAGAGGCCGTGTCCACCTCATAAATGCTAAGGGGAAGATGGCCCAGTGATGTTCCAGGGTGAAGTTTGCAAATTAAGTCACGATAAAAGACGCCGTCCCTGTCTGTGCTTTAGAATTTCATCAGAGTAATCACGCAGTATCTGAGGGCTCTGAGGGGCTGCAGAAACGACACCCTCCCCTTTCATCAGGAGAAACTGTCCCTACCTACCACGTGCAAGGTGCACGCCCACTGCTGCGTGGGTGACAGCTGAGCTACCTGGGAGGTGGCAAGTGGCAGGGAACAGCGCCTGGGAGAACGGGCGGCGGGTCCAGAGCTGGTCCCGTGGCCTCCCAAGAAATGAGAACATGTTCTTTCCACAGACAGGCCCACAGCCACAGTGCAGACAGAACAGAAAGAGTGCTGTGGGTTTCTCAGCAGGGACAGTCTGTGATCTGACCGAGGGGACCAAGCAAGGCCAATACCAGTGGGGGCATGGGAAGTGGACCCTGGCAACCCGTAGATGTCCCTCGGCTGGGAGAAATGCAAGGGCAGACCTGCGCAAAGGCAGCAGCAAAGCACACATGTCCACGCGGTCCCCTGGGCATCTCTGCCAGCATGCAGCAGCCCAGGCCCCACTGCCGGTGTCCTGAGGGGGTCCAGCACCCATGACTCACATACAGCACATTCAGGGGCTCTGGGGCAGCCGGGAGGTGCGTGGGCACAAGTACGCAAGTGCCACCTTGTACTCCACAGTCCTCCAGTGACCGCCCTCCTGATGGTTGTACACAAGTGCGTCACTCCCTCCCTCAGGTCCTAGCCCTGCTCTGCAGATGAGGGACCCCGCGTTTTTCGGCCCTTACCATGTGTACACGGCCACACCACGTGTCTCCTAAGCCTCGCTGTGCAAAAGGCCTCAGGGTTCCCCCTCTTCAGTGCAGCAGTTGCTCCTGGAGCCCGGGGCTCCCACGGGAAGTCTAACGACCTGGTAGCAGCGTGCTCGCAGGAAGCCCCCTGGGCGGGCACCCTGGCTGATGGAGGGGCCTGAGTCCAAGCAGCAGAGACACAAGTGCAGAAGCCCACGGGCTGCAGCTCCTGGCATGTGTGTTGTCTCAGCAAGACCCAAACACCAGAGTCACAACGTCATCCCTCATCCCCTCCCAACTCTGGAGCCACGGAATTGGGGCACCTGACAACCCGAATCAGGAGCTCTTATGTGGTGAGCATGTAGTGGGGTCCTGGGCATCAGTGTTTTTAAAAAGCTTCCCAGGTGTTCCGATGGACAGCCCGGATTAGAGCCGCTAAATGGTCCGTGCTGTGCGTACAGGGAGGCAGCAGAACGGTAGCAGGCAGGCAGAGGCCACCAGTGCTGACACTCAGAGCCCAGGGCACAGTGTTGAGGAGGTGGGGATCTCGGACTCAGGGCAGACGCTGATGGGAGCGGTGCTTCAGAAACGTTACTCTGCTGTCACCCAATTAGCTGCAGACCTCAGTGTCTGAGCTGCTGGAAGAGGCCTCTCCTTTGACAACTGCTCATCAGGATACAAAATTGTTATGAAACAGACCAGCCAACTCATCAAATGGATGCTAGTCACTCAATCACGGAGGAAGATAAGCCAGAACGAGGAGAAGGAAGGGGCTGACCGTGAGCATCAAGTTCAGAAATGCAGTAGCGTTTGTTCTTGCCACGGTTGGGGGATGGAACAGGTTTTCCTGCCACAAGTGCAGTGTATGTATGGCCTCTGAAACCCAGCCGTGGGCCCTGCACCCCTTAAGTCCTGCCCTGCATGTGGTGACAGTTCGGTGCCAGCCCGACAGTGGCAGGAGCAGGTGACGGGGGAGACGCTCTCTGATTAGTGGTGAGACAGGTATGGTGAGCAGCCAACATGCAAAACAGGGAGCTATCTGTAACACTCCAGTAAAATCGCCCCCTTTTCCTTTGTGACTTGAAGGACAGTTCCTGTGCCTGTGCTTCGCTTACTTCCTCTAACAGTCTGTCAAGAAGTTTCAATTACTAAACCACCAGCTAGTCACTGTGTTTGCCATTTCAGCTCGAATGCCACGATGCTGTAGCTGACTTCTTTATTTAAGTCACAGAAGGCTCCTGGGTAAAGAGGTGGCAACGAGACTGCCACTGACAGCAAGTGCAACAGGCTCTGCGAAGTGGTGAGCACACTTACGTGGGTTTATTTTTATACAGACAGCGTGCATTCTGAAACACTGTTTCACACTTCACTTTCCTGCAGCACCCACAGGAGAAGCTGCCTACAAGGAAGGGCACCTTCTTCCCAAGATTCCAAAAAAAAAAGAAGGAAACATAATCCTCGACTCCGGCTCTCTGGTTCTGATGAGACTGTGACATGGAGGTGTGCTAGCATTTTAGGAGGTGACAACTGTGTAGGAAGGCACTTTATTCAGTCCACCTCTGCTTCACGGAGGAACTGTCATCTGAGCCGTTCCAGACAGCCAGGAATCGATCGTATTCATATTTTTAAAATTCTGCAGGAGGCTCTCCTCCGGGGCCACTGTGCTCCATCCCTCAGGCAGTCCAGTGGGCTTTTTCGTCACACTGGCAGACTCCGATCCAAGGCTCGTTCCGCATCCAGAGCCCTGTCCCCAGGTGGGGATGCAGATCAGGGTGGGATGCACCTCTTCTGAGGAGGGACAGTGGTCCCTGTCCCTGTCCCCTGGTGGCTGGAGCAGGGACGGATCTAGGCTCACCTGACAGGACGCTTTGCTGGAAGCCTTAAATCTGGATCAAGGACCATGAAGGGAAGCTTATTACCGGCAGTGGCGAGAGCAGCACTGTGCTGAGCGGCCACCGTGCCCATGGGGCCCCGAGGACCGCTACCATGACCAGCATGACCAGGGGACTCAAGCTGTGACTGGGCAGCCCTGTGCTCCAGCCATCCTGAGCAACCTGGTGTCCTTCCAAATGTCTCTTGCCTTTCGCCTCAGACAGCTTCCGTGTGTGTGTGCATGCGTGTGTGCATTTAAGTTCTACTCCCAGCAAATTTCAGTTATAGAGTACAGTATCATCGACTGCATCTGCCGTTTTACCTCAGATGCTCCAACCCCATCTCACGCCTCTGATGCTTCTGAAAGTCTGTCCTCTTTTCCACCTTCTCCCTGTCCCTCTCACGTACCCGGCCCCTGCAACCACCTTGGAATGTGTTCCTATGAGCACATTTATCAGATTCCACATGAGCGATGGCATGTAGTACGTGACTTCTGCCTGGCTTCTTTCACTTAGCACAGGGCCTGCAGGTCCAGCTCCGTGATCACGGCAGGAGAGACGTCCTTCTTCCGCGGGGGGGGCACACTCTCCTGCTGTGTGCCCACCGTGTCCTCTCATCCATTCATTCACTCCTGCTGGACACACAGTGTGATGCTGCTGCAACAAACATGGGAGCACAGCTCCCTCCCACACCGTGTTCTCATTTCCTTTGCGTAAACACCCAGAAATGGGATTACTGGGTCAAAAGGTAGTTCCATTTTTAATTTTTGAGAAACTTCCATACTGTTTTTCATAGTGGCTGTACCATGGAAGAGTCAGTCAGAAAACCTGGAAAAGTTAGTAATGGTTAGTTTTTGATTCTTGAACTCTGATAAATTCAATCATAATGTCTCCTGTTAAAGAGAGCCATTTGCTAAGTCACTGGGGAAAAAATTGGTCACAAAAAATAATTGTATTGAACACTTGCTGAGTGTTTGCGTCACGCCAGACACCTGGCAGGCAGAGCTGTGAAGCGAGGACATGCCTGGCCCATGCACACGTGCGGCTAAGCAGCCACTATTTGAAGAGGTCGGTTTAGTGCAGGGAGGCAAGAGTGACCCCAGAGGTCTGCCGGGAGCGCTGAGGCAGGACAAAGGAGGACACGCCCCCCACAATGCCTGTGCTGCGTGACCATTGGTGTAACTAGACTGCAACACTGGGGCCCGAGCAGCTAGTGCGCCGCCACAGCGATTAACCAAATAATGGCTATTTTGCTGCGAACTGTTTCACCTTGAGGATAAAATCCTGCTGTTATGCCACTGTGTGAGCAATGGAAACTGCCATCTGCTGGTCGGTTCAACTTAGAGCTCGTCTGTTGTCACAGAGCAAACAAAATCAAACATTGCTCCAGTCTGTGTGGCCTGTGTTCCCCTTTCTCACCTGTAAAAACAGGGCTGAGGTGCTGAGTGCAAACCCCAGGTGCAGAGCGAGAGCTCAGCAGAGTCACCGCCACCCCTCAGCACCACTGCCATGCAGTGGTGCCATGAGGACCCACACATCCCGTACACCTGCCCTGCGTCTGGCACAGGGAGTGCTCATTGCTGCCAGGGAAGCAGGTCTCTTATCCCGTGGGGGCCCTGACGCAGCCTGGGTGGCTCCATGGGGTGGACGAGGATGGGATACTCCATGGGCAGACGCAGGTGCTCTGCTCAGAGTGCACTCCCTGGCCTTGTACCGGCTCAGAGGACGCCCTGTGACACTGCTGAGTAAATCTGTGACAGTGCACTGAGGGTCTTCAGTACATGTGCAGACACTGTCCTGGGATGACCTGCCTCACACACTCACAATCACGCTACACCTGTTAGCGTTTCATGTATGAAGAGGGGCTCCCACACACATCTGACGCTTTCTGTTACAGTGCCACTCAGCCTCTAATCAGGGAGATATGCAGGACATGCTGACTCCTCAACAATTTCTCCAAAACAGAACCCCAAAAGCTGAAACCTGTCATCTAGTTTGTGGGTGAGCCAGGGTTACTGCAAACACTTTCAAAGGTGGTTTTTATCAGGTTAAGCAACTTCGCACTGCAGAAGAGCTGGAAACCATATTGTAATCATGCAGCTGTGCCAGACCAGTGCACCCATCTCCCAGGTGACAAACTTCTTCTGCAAGGCTGATGAGCGCCACCTCACCTAGGGGTGACTAGTCTGGACCTGGTCTCTGTCTGAGGGTGGCTCGCAGCCGATGGATGACACCTGTGGGCCCCTGTCCCTGTGCAACCAGAGCTGCACTCGGGGTCAGGAGCCCAGGCTGAGACCAGACTTCTCCATAAGCCACAGCTGCACCCGCAGGCTGCCCTGACTTCCTCCCTCCCCGAATGGGTCTCCTGAGCGCGTCCTCTCTACAAATCATTTGCACAAGTGTTTGGGTTCGGAGGCTGTTTCTAGGGAACCTCGCTTAAGACAACAGACACGCCTAGTTTTCAAAAAGTGTTACTAGACTAAGAGTCAGTGCCACACTAACAGATACCTGGATGCTGAGTATCAGGTCTCTGGGCTGCGGATGCTCAATCTGTGCTGGAGACCAGAACAGGCTGCACGTGCAAGGCAGGTGTGGCAGTGGGAAGAGTCACTAGCCGTGATGAGCAGAGGGTGCAGACACTGGGGGCTGCACGGCATGCTGTGACCAGAAGCTCACTGCAAGTGGGACAGTGTGAACAGAAGGAGTGGCAGCTCTGCACTTGGGTGAGTGGGCTGCCCTCATGAGGCCAGTTCCATAATAGGGCCAGAGAGCTGAGGAGGGGCTTGGCGTCTTTTCTATAGAGAAGCCCCACCCTCACACTCTCACTGCATGCAGCCCAACAACGTCTCACCTCCAGGGGACATGCGCCCACAGTTACAGGTTTCCAGAAATGGTGACACACACTTGCTTAGTGAATGATGGGCCCAAGTACCCACCACCCTGTGTCAGGATGTGTGTGTGTCTGAGTGCCTGCAGCCTGCTGGGCACTGTGTGTGGCAGTCACAAAGCACTCTGACCCGGGGGGGAGGCTCCTGCAGAAAGAGCACAGTTATCTCTTTCTCAAGGATATGGTGAAGATTAATTAGTTAATTTCCTAAAATGCTGCATGGATAAAAACTGCTTTATAAAAACTAATTAAGGACATCACACTTTGTGCATACCTCTGAAATTGAATAAAACTTTTTTTTTAATAAAACTTTTTTATCGCTATAAAGAACAGCTATTGGAGTTGATACTGTATTTCTTTCTTATACTGTGTAAGATGGTTTTGCAGTTCAAACTGTAGGTTTTGAGCATCGTAGCACAGACACAGGGCATGAGCACTAACTCATTAATACCTGGTTGGGGCTCATTCAAGCATGCAGACAAAGCCCATTATTATTTAAAATCCATAAAGTGCAGAGAGTTCATAGTCTTAGTCTGTGGTATACCAGCTGGGAGAATTTTGGGAAAATCAGTAAAACTCTCTGTGCCACAGTTTCCTTATCTGTCAGTAGGACACGTCCCATGGCATTAAATGATACCATTCAGGTACAGACCTAGCAATGCAGGTAGAGGCTTAATTAGTGCTTAGTCACTGTTGGCATAACTACTAAGTTGAATAGTCACAACTACCAAGTGTGTAACCAAAATACTACATTTGTGTCTCCGGTTGTCCCCTTCAACACATTCATCCAATAGAAGCATATTTTCTTGTGCCACAGCATAAAAGCTCCTGACAAGCCTCATAACTTTTCTGCTTATTCCTGGGTCGCCTGTGACACAGCACAGCCTCAATCTGGCAATCAGCACAGCGTTCTGGAGCAACGAATTTGGAGTGAATCCTCTTTCCCAGCCAGAGCACATTAGTGGCTGGACGGCCTGCTTGTGGCTCGTGGACCCTGACATGTGGAGTGTCAGCCTGCACGCGTGAAACCCTGTAGTGCATGCAGGTGACCAGCTCTCAGTGCATGGAGTCTGTACTTCTGCCTCTCCAGGCACAGAAGCTGCTCCTCACAGGAGCCCTGGCCATGAAGGCATGAGCTAGCCCTCTGAGCATGCACGTGGCCCTGCATGTGTCTTACAGCTGGTGACAGCTGTTTCTGCAGACTTTTCTTTTTTCTTTTTTGTATGTGGGTAGTTCCCTGGCCGGGAATCGAACCCAGGCTATAGGACTGACAGCGCCGAAGCCTTAAGCCACTACACCACCAGGGAAATCTCTTGACAGCTGTTTCTGGATGGTTAGATTTGAGTGGTGTTCATTTTAATTTCTTCTTATGTATGTGTTCTATTTTTCTTCAGGCATTATGTAATTTAAAAGGCAGGAGAAAGTTTCACAGGGAAAGAAATGCTTCCTTTTATCAGGACAAAAAAAAGAGAATCATAAAACGCACAGACTGGTCTCTCATGCAGTCCTTTAAGGAAGGGTCCGTGATCTGTGGCGTGCCATTTTTTATCAATGTGCGTGGCTCTTGTGCCACCTTCTGGTTAAAGGTAATTCAGCCTCTGGGGAATGTCGAGCATTGGTGGTTAGTATTTTAATGTTATTCAGAATCTTATTTATCCTGTTTATGACTCAAATATCTATTTGCATGTCAAGTATAAAAATTTAAGGCAGGAACCTAAAAACCAGTGATCAGATGAAGCAAGACTAATGCAGCAGGAAGAAAACAATGGAAAAGCTTGTCAAAAGTGACTTCGGAGATGGACTGAAATAACATACTATTAAATAAATCTACATAAACCAAAAATACAATATTAACAGTGTTTGAAATATTGATTTAGATATACTATAGAAAGAACAAGATTTGGAATAAAAAGTGTGGTTTGAATCCCAACTCTGCCACTAGCGTTTTCTTTATAACAACACATGCAATCGGCGGAGGGTGGAGGGATTTCTAAAACTATTGGAACAATGGTGATGACAGCAGTCCCAGTTTTCTGAGCCTTTTAGGTCTGTTCCATATTTTTCTTGTTGAAAACCACAATATTATCACAGCAGGATTTTTTAAATAAGTGACTGTCATGGGGAGTGACACTAACTTAACACCTGATGTGATCAGTGAGTAGGAACAGTGGGCCATGCCTAAGACGGGGGCTCCTACAGCCCACCAATGAAACGTTCAGTGTCTTACAATCCAAGGGGTAGAGGAGAGATGCAAGCTGATACCACGGAAGTTAGCTGCGTCACTGAAGGTGATTAAAGCCAGTATCGGGCTCCTGCTTCTGAAAGCGTTACAGAAGCCAGCAGGACCATCAAGAACATTCTCTACTTTGGGGAATATTCCTCAACCAGAAACAATGCACACTTGTTCTCCAGAAGATCACTGTGTACTCTGACCACTCATCCTTGCCCACCTCCTGGATAAAGAGGAACCGTGCTTGGTTCTTAACCCCGTAGTGTCTCTCTCTCTGTGCTCTCTGCCTGCTCATGCTCACCAGGCCACGACCAAAACCTACAGTAACGACTTGATCTCCAGGCTGCAGACCTCACTCCGAGTCTCTCTCTTACTGTCCCCAGGTGGCTCCACGTGAACGCACCTCCTGTCACAAACGAAACATTCAAACACTGAGGATGCAGGCCCTCTCACGGACTTTGGGTGACTCGTGAAATCAGTCCTTCCTCACTGAGTCCCAGGGGACATTCTAATCTAAATGCTTTCATCTCCAGCACTTTTACTAGCCAATCAACTGTCAAGTCTTATTAAATATTTCTAAGTTTATTGTTTTTCTTCATGCCCACAACAACTAGTATAATGCAAACACATTCCCTGGACTTCTGGAATGTTCTCTTCAGTATTCTTCCTACCTTCAGAGTTAACACTCTAATTCTGCTTCCACACTGCTCCAAGAGTAGTCTTTCTCAATCATAATCTTATGGTTATGAGATTGGCTCCTCACTAGTGATAGGGTGACATCCAAATGACTTCATCTTTTTTAGCCTTATCCTATTTCTTTCCAATCTGCATTTCTTCCTCCAACTCTAATTATTTACAGACCTGTTCTGTTTCTGTGTGTTCTATTCCGTCTACCTTCATCATCCCCTGGCCACTTGAGAACATTGCTCACACATCACAACTCTGCGTGTCCTCTTTCTGTGCAGGAGTGACCGGGTCTCTCCTCCCTCTCATCATCCCTGTATGCAGTTCTGTTACATCTCCCGCTGTGTCTGGTTCCCACATATGCTGCCTGGCCCAGCTTATCCACGCTATAACTATCTAAGCATTATTCATGCAATTGCTTGCCCGTTACATAGATCTTATACAAAGAGTTTAGTTTTGTTCTGCTCAAAGGCTACACTAACAAAATGTAACATTATAAATTAAGAAAGACAGCCGAATTAAGGTTTTATTTCTATGCTTCTGGCAAAATTATTTTTAACATAAACTAAAACCCCAGGCAAAAAGATGACATTAGCAAATAACTTTTTTCTCCCAAGCTACCTGCACTTCCTCTGAAACAATGAAAATGTTTGGTGTGGTTACAATATAAATTAGGAAAAATATATCCATTTTACATTCAGAAGCTGAAATGTAGGTCTGTCTGTGTTACTTGTCACACACACACACAAGTAGCACACATCAGGCAGAAAATGGCATCGGGGTTTGAGGACAGGACCGTGGTGGTGGCATCCGCCTGGGCAGCAGAGTTCGTCCCAGAGCTGCTGTAGGAGCACAGAGAGCAGACCTGCCCGTGCCCAGGACTCAGGACAGTGTCCCCCACACCACCAGCACCTGTGGGTCGACTGAACTGCTTGTTCAGGAAGCACCCTCACAACACTGTGATCTTCAAAGCTAAAAACTCCCTGCTCATCTTTAGGTCCCCACAGTTTAATGACATCGCTGACCCCCTTGGAGTGGCACTCATTCTGAAGAAACCAGGGCGAGTATTGTCACCATTGTCCCATCAAATGTAACGCTCAAGACTCCCAGGAAATGTGTATGTCAGTGTTCTGGACTTTAAGGAAAGGATATCACATATTTAAATTCATTTCTTGTTTAGCAGACAAAAACTCGGTCTTGAAACATAAAGTATGTTTTCCTCCTGAGAAAAGTAACCAGAAGGCTGAGATACCACCAGTCCCTCCCCATTCTCGGGTTTCCTTTCCTGAAGCAGCTCACAACCACTCTCTTGATGCATCCTAAGAGCCACGTTCCTTCTGACAAACCAAGCGCAGACAGCTATGCACGTTTCTCAGTGACCCAGGGGGACTAATGGATTCCTGGCCATACTCGCCTCTCAGTTTCTGCATTTCCTACACTTGGAACCTGTGATTATGGCGGCCACTGTACATGCCACGTTCTCTCACAGACTGGTGCTTGAGCTCCTCAGACTCCGCAGTGAGTCTGCACATCAGCTCTTTAAAACAGCTGGGCCTTTTGTTGTGTTTGATGACATACGGGTTGGACAGTAATTTCAAAACTCATTCTAAAAGAAGTGCCACATCCCTCATTGCTGAATATCACTAGTCACCTTTGAAGCACTCCCCTTGGGAAACTATGCACTGATGCCAGTACCTAGTCTACCCTTCAAAGCAATTTTGGAACTGTTTTTCTGGAATGGCCAGAACTGTCATTGTGTGCAAATCTGACAATTAATTTCGTGAACTTGCCACCATGCACTGATGTTGGCAGCACTATACAAAAAACTCGGTAAGGTTTCATAACCTGAGTATCTGTCTGTGTCTCATAGCCTTGTTGTGTCGACATGTGGCAGTGTCTTGCTGAGTGGTGTTCATTATTGTTGTTGTGTGCTTTTGTGTCATCGTGAGAATGTTAGAGCTTGAATTAGAGCAACGAGCAAGTATTACATTTCTTGTCAAACTTGGCAAGAGTGGAATTGAAATCAGGGACATGCTAGTCCAAGTTTGTGGGGATAATGTCATGAAGAAAAGAGCAGTATACAAATGGATTAAATGTTCTTCTGAGGGGAGAGAAAGCATCACTGATGAAGAGAGATCAGGGTGGCCAGTAATGAACAGAACTGACAAAAACATTGCAAAAACTCGTTGAATTGTGTGTCAACATCGTTGGCACAGCCAGACTAAGTAAACACTGATAGAGAAAGAGGAAAACCTTAACTGAAAATCTTGGCATGAGAAAGGTGTATGCAAAAATGGTCCTGAAGGAGCTCACCGATGAAGAAAAGCAAAGGAGAGTCAAAGTCTGCTTTGAAGGGGACCGTAGTGATGTTCAGCAATGAGGGACATGGCACTTTTCCTAGGAGGAGTTTGCAAACTTAATTGTCAGACCTCGTATGGCCAGTCAGCTATCTTCATAAAAAAACACAGTCACACTTATTCATTACAAGCTGTGAATGACTGGTAGATCTGAGTAGTCTGACAGAGGTGGAATGGATTCCAAACCTAAACTATTTATTACCTGGTACTTTACAAATGTTCTGTGAGGGTTCACGGGTCCCCATGTCCTCTCAGAGCAGTTCTGTGTCCCATGATGGCCAAGCATTCTGAGCTCCAAACATCCCGTAGCGTCCAAGGGCAGAGTGGCTCAGCCTGGAGCTGAGATGCCCAGGCCACTCATCACAGACCTGCCAGGTCCCTCGTCCATCTAGCCCACAGGGGTGAGGATGCTGGCATATGAAGAATTCATGTTGTACTACTGTTTTTACTCATTTAAAATTTTCCTGCAGCAAGCATGGCTATTCAGATGATCACTGTGCATCAGTCAGTTTTCATTAGGTTATACTGCAGTAACCAACAACTCCCAGATTTTAGTGCTAATAAAACAAAGATTTCCTTTCTGATTATGATACAAAATAGCTAAGGACTGTCTCAGAGTCTGCTCTAAGCCACTCTAGAGGCAGAGGGAAAAGAGGGGTAGGACAGAATATGTGACAGCTCTTAATTATCTGCTCAGACATCCTGTATATGTTTTCCACTCATGGCCCACTGGCTACAAGCAGTCACATGCTCAGCCGGGACACAGTGGGATGGGAGTACAGCCCTCCTGTGAAGGCCACCTCCAGTGCTATGGCAATGCAGAGGGAAGACAGAAGAGCTGGGAATAAAGCAATTGGTGATGTTTTCCCTGTGTTTAAAAATGGAATGTCTAATTTCTTAAGCTGTCGTCTCATCAGGACCAGGAACTTGGTTTGGGCTCTGACACCTTTAAATGCATGAATGCCATGCAGGATGTGTGCTGTTATTGTCTGTCCTCTAAGGAAATACAGAGCCTTAGCGCCCTGTCTTGCCTGGTAGTCAAACTGATCCTAAAACCACAACCTCAAAAACATCCCTCTCAATGTCAGGTCCTACATGTCCCTAATTAAAACTGCAATGCAAAGTAGAACATTGTGTTTTGCTTTTATCATTTTCAAAGATTTTTATGGACTGGATAAATGGTACAAGTCATGATGATAAAGTTAAAGTACTGTTCCCATATCCACCCACCCACCCAAGGGAGAAGATAAGTTAGATGGAACTTTTTGTACAATTGATGACTTTGAAGCTAATGGCTCTTGCTCAGATCACTCTGGGAACTTTGTTTCAGAACAGATACAGAGCCAGTTTATGAGACGCAGGTGAAAAATCAATCTCCCTGCTGTATAGATATGGGGCACATACACTTACATAACTACTTTTTTGCCTTCCTTCCCTTTCTTGTCTTATTCATTAGAAAACAGTATTTATTATACAACCTCTGTGTGCCTATCACTGGGTAATCCCTTTCTGTGCTGACTGAGGGGTCCTGAGACACCTTGTGGGCATGGCTGCAGGGGGCCCCTGTCTGGAGCAGGCTGACTGCTGCATGCTTTGTAGCTGCAAGCTGATGCAGGTCACACAGCAGCACAGAGAGAGCACCCGAGGTCGTCACCCTGCAGCAAGGCCTTCCTGTGACCCCATGTGAACCCATGACTGCAGACTATCTCCACCAGGAGAAAAGATGTCTGAATAACAAAGCCATTCCCTGCTTCAGGAGGGTTCATTACAAGGGCTTTAAGACGTTGTCAAATGTGCTTTTTAAGTGGGTAATGTACGCACACGGCACAAAAATCGAACAGCACAGGGAGGTTTATAGGGAAGACAGAGTCTTCCATCCTGGTCTCTGGCTCCCAGAGTCTCTCTCAGGGAGCACTACCACTGTCACTGCTTGTGTATGCTTCAAGAGATGCTATACTCATTCTTTCTACTGGGACCCCCTTCCTTCCAGTCTCCCCGATCTCTTCAGAACCAGTGCCCGTTCTGCACTTCCTGCTGTCTTGGAGAGCACTTCTTTCTAGCTCATGTAGAGTATCTCGTTCATTCTGACAGTCAACAAGACTAGCATTAAGTGTGGACACCAAGGACCAAAGCACCTGGGTTCAATCCGTCACTTATTAGCTTTGGGACTTTGGGCAAATGACTTAAACTTTCTGTTCTTGAGCTCCCTCATGGGAGAGGTAGAATGATTAAGCAATTTAATGTATAAACGAGGTGCTCAGAGTCATCTCTGGCACCCAGTAAGTGCTCAAAAGGTTATTTACTGTCATCATGTCTTGTGCATAGAGAATACCCTATTTATTTAATCAGCTCCTCCGTGCTAGATATTTTGGTTATTTCTAATCTTTAAATATTACATAGTGTTTGATGGAGATCTATACTTATAAGGCCCTTCAAGCAGACACCTCAGGATACCAGAATCACACGCGCAGACAGACTGGGGAGTAAGAAACAAAACATCAGCAATGCACATCTGTGTCGTGCTTCCTATTGTGAACAGTGTGCACCTGCTCATCTCACCTGAAACCAGAAAAGCACCGTGAGCGCACCTACTTCCTTCCATGGTCACCATCGTCCCCACAGCTCAGAGCAGAGCACTGAGGGCGACACAGCACAGGGGTGGAGTGACATGCACTAAAGGATGAGAAGACGGACAGTGAGGTCACACACAAATAAGGGAGCAGAGAGCGCCCAACGTCAGCTCCTGAGCACTTGCGGTGGGGCTGGGCCGGGGCCAGAGCTCAGGTCTGTGCCTTCCAGAACCAGCCATGCTCCTGCAGCCACGCTCCACCCTGAGCCCCTCACTGGGGACGATCAGCAAAGAGAGGGTCACCCTTTCCATGCACCCAGTCACTGCTGAGAGCAAGGGCACAACACATGTGTGTGTCCTCGTCTATTACGAGGACAACTCATTTAACGCAAAAAACTGCTTCAAATTCAAGCCACTTCATGTTTTCTTCATTGTCTTCGGGAGTGGGGCAGGGTTCTAACATGTGATGATACATTGTGGGAAGAACAGAATGAAGAGGAACTTGTGTAATTAAAATGTGAGACGTGGTTGCCAAGGCGATTTCTGAGCAGTTGGGTCTGCAGAGCTTGTTACCCATGCTGAAGAGGCTTCCACAGTCAGGGTCAGCAGCGTGCCTTCGGGAAGTAGCTTCAGCCGGGAGAGGAGCCTGTGGAATTTGCAAGCCCCAAGCAGCACTGCGGCCGGGGTCACTGATGTAGCCCTCACCTCCAGGCGGCTGTGCGGCAGCCTCCACATACCCTTGGCAGCTTTCACCCAGGTGACACGGGTACTGGGAGGAGGGGGGACCCCCCCATGGCTCACCCCTCCAGGGAAGCCCGTGAATGTACTCCAGCACCTCAGAGTGCAGCCTCTGGGCCATCTGCACCAAAGGGACCTGGAGCCATTCTGCAACGTGGGTCTCCACCCCAGACCCCCTGACATACACACAGCACAAAGGGGACCTGGGAGTTTGGGTCTGATTAGTAGTCTGAGTGATTGTATCCACACAAAAACTTGAGAATTACAACTCAGTGATTTAGGCAAATTACTGTTCCAGTGTTATAAATTATAAATGGACCACTTTTCTAGGAAAAGTTTTGAACCTCTACTTGAACTCTGTAACGTGATCCCTAAATCTCAGAAAATTACAGGAAGTTGCCACTGCCTGGCAGAATTTTGCATTTTTCATTATGAGTAATTTGTGGTCTAATTTTAGTTCCCAAAAGAGCAGAATACGAGAGCCAGAGTCAGTCGTGTCAATGGCCACACTATTTTTCTCTCTCAGTAGCGGGGAAAGTGCTTGGTACAGAGGTTAGAATCCGAGTGCCACACAGAGGCAAGAAGGTCACATTAACGCTCACAGAACACAGGAGTCGTGCTCAGAGACAGAGCACGCAGGAGGCAGACACGTTATCTGTGAGGTAGCGGCAGTGGCGCCTGCTGGCTGGCTAGTCCTCCTCTCTTTCCCCTTCAGACGTAGCAGCTCTGTGGGAGTCAGCCCACTGTCCCCGGCCCCCATCCTCACCCCTCCCCACTGGAGAGGTGCTTCCAGCACACCGCCCACACACACATGCTCACACACATTCACACTCTCATATACACTCACACACACACACTCTCTCTCTCATAGTCACACTCACTCTTCCACTCTTATACACATGCAGTCACACACTCACCTCATGCACACTCACACTCATACACTCTTATACACATGCACTCACATACTCACCTCGTGCATGCTCACCCTCATACACACGCTTACTCACCAGTCACACTCTCATACACACTCGCATACCTGCTCACTCACACTTCCATACACACTCACTCTCATACACATGCACTCACTCCCTTGTGCACACTCACTTTCATACTCACATGCACATTCCCAGACACATACTCACACACACTCTGACTTCACTTCGGGGTCGGGGGCTGTGCACAATGGTGCCCAGGGTATCAGATCAGCTGTCCCCACCATGAAAGTAGATGACTTCCTCCATTGCCATCTCCACAGCTGTGCTCAGCACTGCTTTCTCTGAAGCAGGCCCTCCAACTCTGTAAACAGCTGGTACTGAAGTATCTTCTTACATTAGGCCGAGTAAACATTTAACATCATAGTAATTTTTTAAAAGGCTGGCATGTACACCCATCATCTCATAAAATAGTTCTTACAACGCTGCCCTATAAAATTAGGATCATTTTCCACATCACCTGTTAACGATGCTGCTTCTGTAAATGACTCAGCCAGCGGCTTAATAGCTGCCATTTAAACTATACTGCAGACAGACTAGACCATGACCCTCTGCAGGCCTGAGAAGGGTAAGCCACAGGATGAGGGTAAGCCACAGGAGCAAGGTAAGCCACGGGAGCAAGGTAAGGCACAGGAGCAGGGTAAGGTACGGGAGCAGGGTAAGGCACGGGAGCAGGGTAAGGCACGGGAGCAGGGTAAGGCACGGGAGCAGGGTAAGGCACGGGAGCAGGGTAAGGCACGGGAGCAGGGTAAGGCACGGGAGAAGGGTAAGGCACGGGAGAAGGGTAAGGCACGGGAGAAGGGTAAGGCACGGGAGAAGGGTAAGGCACGGGAGCAGGGTAAGGCACGAGATCAGGGAGGCAGCACAGGGCTAGAGCAAGAAGGGGTGCTTCTCTTTGCTCCTTCCCTCAAGTAAGAAACACACCAGGGCTATTTCATTACTTATAAATTACGTATGTGACAAACTAAGCTTTCTCAGCGACGTGGTCAGAGGACTCATCCCTGGCCGTGGACTTGACTTGTTGCTATTTGGTTTGGTTTGCTTTTGGTCTATGAGCTGGGAGTGCTGGGCAGGCATTCGGAACTTTCACAGTCAAGCAGGAGAGAACAGCAGCAGGACTGTCACTAGCAAAGCTGAAGGACTTTTCTGAGAGAAGGGGAATAAATGAACAGCAGTTTCCATGAAGTGCAGAATCTTGGAGAAGGAAGGAGATATTACAGGAGCTTTCAGGCATGCTGCCACGCACTGGGTGGCTCTCCCATGTGCAGCCCTGCAGGTAATCCCAGGTTGCATCGGTGTGAGCGAGCGCAGCGGGCTGACCAGCAACCTGGGAGTCATGCTGGGGGGCGGGGGGGCGGAGCGTGTCATTTTGCATTCAATCTTTCAGTTAGGTTTTCTCTCGTGGAAAGAACACCATGTCCTTCACAAAAAATCGTAGAGTACTTCATGGGGTTTCAACCAGTTCTTTTCAGTCATTCAGTACCGAGGTAGCTCAGGGAAGCTCCTGAAGTCAAGGACATTGTATCGAGCCAATAGCTCGGTATTCACGATTCCATTTGTTTGCATGTCCATTGTCAAAATTTCAGCAGTCAGAGAAGTGTGTACAGCTCAAATAGGCCCCAAGGGTAACTGGTACCCTGGGTGAGACAGTTACATTGGGTCACCTGGACGAGTTTCTGCGTGTTGATCCTCAGCCTCCTCTGTCACAGCACCCCCAACTTGCTGCAATGACGACCATTCTCGCCCTGTTAACCTTCATCAGCTTACCTCTTGTGTGCCTCATTCATTTTCTGGAATCCAACTCATCCCATAGAATTTCTATTTGGAAAGTAAGTATTAATAGGGAACAGTTCCTAAACAAGTCTTTAAAACTGTTTACATTTCTATTATTGCTAGGCACTTCCCTCTTAGGGTTATTTTTTCAGGGAAAGTTTTAAATCTCTACCTGGTATTCCCCTGAAAATGCACTACTTCTGAGACTCCTCAGATTGTCTGCACTGCCTGCTACATGTTTCCTGAGGACATAAAAGTACTTTACTACGAATCTTGGCAAAACGGAATCAGAAAGAACGATCTGCTCTTGGGTAATCCAAAACACCAAATGCAATTCTGAAGTTAAAAGAACTTGAGATATTCTGTGTTACGGCTCCCCAGATAGCATAAATAATTGAGACTTAGCGATCTGCACATTTAAATTTTCTTAGGCCTCATACTCACTGGGGAAAAAACACTGACTTCCAACAGCGGAAGGAAGACAAGTGAAGTAAAGGGTAATGTCACAAGTCAGGGAGAAGCGAATTACGTTGCATCCCTTTCACATCTGAGATGACTGCATGGTGAGGATGTCTGCTCTGCCTGGAAGAGCCCCCCGAAACGCTGCCTTCCCTGTGTCCACAGCCAAATCCTGCATCCAGGGGCCGTGAGGGGAGGGTCCGGTCCCCACTTCCTGCCTTGGTCCCTCTCCACATCCACATCAGTAAAGGCGCTGTGGCCAAATACGATCACTCAACAATGGCTCTGTCTCCCCCATGAGTGTGAATGGCTCCTTACTGCCTTTTGTACTTTTGTACATTCAAATAACCTCCCCAGACAAGAGGGAGTCAATCTCTTCCCTTCTTATGGGACACTTTCAAGTCAAAGGGATGTTTAGCTCTAATTTCCTTCATTATGACTTTTTCATGTTATCCTTTATGTACAGAATCATTTCCTCTTTCACATCTTTTAAGTCAGTCTTTCTATTCCTATTCAAAACTCAAAATGCACAAAATAGACTTGCATTTCTTCAGGAAGTCTCTTGTGAATAACTTACTAAGGGAAAGATGAAGGTAAACTATACGCGGGCGGTCTGGAAAGTTCCCAGCTACGTAAGATGAAAAACAGAGGATTTATGGCTGGATTTTTTTCCAGGCAGCCCTCGTATACTTCCTAAGCTCTACCTGTGGAAGGCATACCCCACTCAAGAATTCACCACCTGGGGAATGTTTTCTTCGTTCATTATTCATTCACTCACTCATTTATGAAATATGTATTGGCTTCATCCCAAAAATGAGGGACCAAAATTTCTGGCAACATGATTAAAACTATGGGCTTGGGTTTGAACACCACCTCTGTCACTCACTACTTATGGGATTGACTCTGGCAACTTATTTGCGTTCCAATGCCTCAGTTGCCTCATCTGCAAAATGAACATAAGAGTGTCCCAGGGTGGTTGTGAGGATTAAACAAGGTAATACATGCAAAATGGTTTAGCCCACGTCAGTTATTTTTAATGCTAACATTGTACTGTCGGCATGAGTTGGACATAATATTGTTTTAATTTCTATGCTCACAATTAAGAGTAAGGGCAACCACTAGGGCCCCAGATGCTTCTCTGACTGAGTCTCAGGATTAATGACGGCACTGGGAGATACGCCCGTTCTCCTGCTGTAACGGGAGCATGTCGTTGTGACGCCGCTCACGCTCCAGTTCTGACAGACACAACCCCGTGCCTGGGACCTGGGGTCACTGCGGGTTAAGCCAGAGCAGTAACACTCTAAAGGACCCCACCAGGTCATCAGAAGACTCTGAGGTACCCAGAGCTTGCTTTCACAGTGAGGTGTGAGGATGACTCAACCTCTCAGGCATGTAGTAAAATTCAAAGGACCTGTCAGCACTTGAAAGTCGTCCTTATTATGGTATCACTGCCCCTCTGGTTCCCAAGAAAATGCGCCTCTTTTCTCTTTTCTTTTTTACCCACAAGACCCCTCCTGAGATACATCTGCACGAGTCTCTTCTAGGCTAATTCAGAGCGTCCATCTACGCCAGTATGAACTGAGTTTTGAAAATCAATCTTTCATACAATTAAAATACCTATTGTACAAAGCAAGCTATAACAATGCTTCAAATACTCTAAAAGGAAATATGAATAAAGTATGAACTTTAGTTAATAACAACTAATCATCACTGAGTCATTGGTTGTGACTGCCACACTAACAGATGATGTCAATAACAGGGAAATTGGGTAGGAGATACAGGATTCTCTTACTAGTTTTACAACTTTTCTATAAATTTAAAAGTATTCTATGATTAAAATTTTGTTTAAAAAAAACAACAAAAATACATTGAGCATTGCTATTCTCAAATTCTGTTTTGTTTTGTTTTTTTTGTATAATTACTGGCTAAAGAGAATTCTGTTGTTGCCCAAAGGGAGACTCACAAGTTTTGTTTTCATTTTAAAAAGTCAATTATTCTTTCATAGTCAACAAAATGTGGGGAACGGAAGCAAGCCAACCAACCACCTGTAACCCCAGTCAAGCCAAGCTCAAACAAAAATAAACTTAACAGAAGTAACTGAATAGAAACAAAAGATTATGCACACTAGTTCTACACCGGGTCCCCCCACCTGGTAAAATAGAAAAACAACTGAATATTTGTCATGAGGTAAGTTTCTAACAATTATGGCACAGAAACATAATAGAATATTATGTGCCATTCTGAAATAAAAGAATGACTGTAAGACTGTTGAGAATTTCTAATTATGTGGTAGTTAGTGAACACAGCAAAATATAGAAGAGTTTATATTTAGTAAATGCAAAGATATAAAGAAAGTGTACATATTGTAGGCATATTGGAAGAGTAAGACATGTTGTCACATGTTCATCAAAATACCAATAGTGCCTTTAATAAAAACAAATGATATTCCTATAAAGCAGTTTGTATTTTTTATATTAACACTCTTAATAAAGAGACCTTTTAGCACAGCCACTGCCAAATGGTGAGCTTTCAGTCCACAAAGGCCTGGTGGTGTGGACTGAACATCTGTGTGCCCCCAAATGTGTGTGTTAGAACTGGAAGCCCTAGTGTGACAGTGTTCGGAAGTGGGGCCACGGGGAGGGAGGGAGGTCATGAGGGTGGAGCTGCACGAATGGGTAAGTGTCCTTGCAGCAGAGACCCCAGAGAGCTCTGCTGTGAGCACAAAGCAAGCTGTCCTCACCAGATGCCTGTTCTCAGTTCCCTGGATCTCTGGTTCCGTGAACTCTCTCAGAGAAAGAGCATTCTACCTGCTGTCCCCTGACTTCACTGCTATCACATCCAGCCTCAGCTGCCTTCTCCACGAACACTGGTCTTTCTACTCCACTCTCCTGGGAAGCCTCCACCCACGCTCCTGACAACTGTGCTCTTTTCCCTGACGGTAGTCTACAGGAGACCACAGAGCAGTGCAGCTGTGTGTCCCATGTCTGTGTCCTCTCACCTCCCTGGGCCTCAGGGCCTCTCAGTGGCTCGCCCACGGGTCTCAGTCAGCTCTGTCTCCAAGTCTTTATGGCAGCTTTCCCAACCATGTCCTCACCGACTATTCTTCTCAAAGGCCCTGGCATCTGTCTATGGCCCTCACTCCCAAGAGATGACTCTACTTCCAGACACAAGCACCACCAGCTGAAATTCCTAGCAAGAGCATGCCATCTGAGAGAACACGTGCACACAGCTTTTCTTGGCTTCAGGAGGTCAGGGTGGTTAGTGGTGGTGTTGGGGGGGTATGTGTTTCAGAATATGGGTGGGGATCCCCAGTTTGTTCCCTGGCTTGCCCCAGGCCTGCTCGAGAGCCCAGCAGTAAGAGTGGGCCCAGCTCGCACCAGACGTAAAGGCCTGGTAGTGATGATACGGTGCTCCTTAGGCTGCTCAGCTGCTCCAATCCCAGAACCTCATCTCTGTGCCCATCGGAAGGGCTCATCCCTGCCAGTGTGGTTATTCTCTTTCTTCCAGCACATCGATCACTGACATCAGTTCTCCGCGCTGTGAGAACTGCAGCTTTCTCATCAGAAGACTCACCACGGCCCAGCAGCTGCAGAAGCCCCTGCAGCCACTCCCAGTACTAACTGGACCTGGCAGCCACTTACTTTCGAAGTGCTACCCCAAAGTGCTGGTCGGTGTTTCGTGGGATTAACAGAAATCTAACATGCACCTTGCTGACATGCTGCCAGCAGCTACGGCCGCGGTCCCCGCTGGGAGTTGCCGAGCTGAGCCAAGACATTCACTCCTGACAACAAAAGCGTGTTGGCAGCAGCCAGCAGCAAAGCTAGAGCTGGAGTGATGGAATGTTCTGGCTGCTCGGTGCCAGACAAAAGAAAGTCTTTGCTATGTGTACTTTACTGAGTTGGTTTGTGAGTAGTTCCAACTAATGCATTTATTCCTTTGCTGCTGATTAAGAGGGCTGGTTGTGTTCAAAAATCCCAAAATTGTCCAAAAGATCTGAACCTCTGCCCAGGGGTCACGTGCCCGGGCTCCTGCAGTGTCTCCGAACAGTTACCCTCTTCTGCCCTTGGCCCATTTTCCACCAGGTGCTGTTTTAGAAATGCACATCTACTCGGGCCATTCAGCTGCTCAAACTTTCTAGTGGCTTCCATCTTGCCTAAAAAAAATCTACATCCTTACCCTGATTTACCAGGACCTGAAGATCTGTGTGAGCACACCCCATCACCCCTCACCCAGGGGGAGCTGGGCACTGCTCTTCCCGGCCCTGAGCATGCCGGCCTGCCAACTTCCCGCGTGTAGTTCTCTGCCTGGAGGCCCACGAGAATCTTTCCACTGTGTTTTCCTGCTGTAACGAAAACTAATTGGTACATATGTTTACTGAGCCACTTTTCTGGTAGACAGAAGCACAAACACAAAGCTTTCTGTCTCACCAGCCATTCCTGGAACCTGGTAATAATGTGCCTGTGGTGGTCACCGTCTTTTATGTTAGAAAGAATGTCACTCATCTGCCTCCAAGACAACAGTACCTACATCCGAGGTCCAGCTCAGAGCTAACGACTTCAGAAGCTCAAATTCCATCCACCTCTCCGGGTTTTAGAATATTATTATAGTTAAGGCCCAAACCACTTGATCCTGGTGTTTCAAGTAAAGGCCAAGCTGCTTCAAGTACGAGCCGCCGAAACACAATTTATTTCTCTGTCATGTGGCCATCCAGGTGGCCTAGTGGGCAGAGTCTGCCATCCCAGGACATTCAGCAGGTGAGACCCCTCCACACGGGTGCTCTGCGGTCCCTGGGACCCTTCCTCCTCCTCATAGTCAGCTGGCTCCAGGCCACATCAATTGCCTAGTCCTCAGACGGAAGCTGGCAGAAACATGATTTCCTCTCACGAGGGTGAGCTGGAAGGTCCACAAGCCCCCAGCCACACCAGCTACAGGGGCTGTGCCCACGTGCTGTGGCAACGCAGGAGCCGACCGTGGGGGTCCCCGGCAGTCTGCCATGTGCAGTGGTCAGTGCCCCACCCAATGAGCAAGGGACTAAGTGCCACTCTTCTGTCCCACCAAACCCCGACCCAACTGAGAGACGAAGAAAGGAATCACAGAAGCCTAAGTGTCACCTAGCCCCTGATGGAGGATATAGCCACAGGAGCGTGTTACACCCTCTCTGGCATGAGATGAACATAACCAAGTTCAAAGCAGTACTGGACCAAGGCAAGTCCTGGGTGGTGGGGACGAGCGTGCCCTTGGAGGAGCAGGAGAACAAAGCTCTCTGCAGGCAGACTGCTCCCAAAAAGGGCAGCTAAGTTCATCCACGGACCGAATTCACCAAACGCAGTGCCAGCTCCACCTCCCGAGGGGGGCCCCGCAGAGGCATGAGACAGCCTTGCACACATTCCCTCCGTGGGGTGAGAGACAGGAAGTGGCACAGTGGACGGCTCCCAGCCCCCCACGCGTGTGCCCACGTCTGCGGCCCCCTTTTGCCCTCTCACTCAGCTTCAGGCTTGTCTTCTGCACTGACTCCCCTCCGCACACACACAGCCATGCCTTTCCCATCTTACAGGAAAGCTTCCTGGGCCCCAAGTTCCCTGGCAGCGGCAGGGTAACTCCGCTCTTGCCTTCATAAACAGGTCTGGAAGAGACATCTGAACGCCCTGTCCAGTTCTCTCACCAGCCCACCAGAATCTGACTTTCTGCCTCCACCACAAACCGAGGCTGTGTCACTGGTTTCCAGTTTCCACACTCAGTCCATGCTAGCCTTCATCTCGTTGGACCCCACACAGTAATGAACTCCTGAGTACTCTGTATTTTTTTAAAGTCTTTCCTTCCTGAGGTTTCCATGACAACCTTCTGCTTCTTTGTTTCTTTAAAAAGCACCTTCATCCCCTCCAGGCTGTCAGTACTGGTTTTCCCCCGGAATTCATCCTTGACCCTCTCTGGCCCCATAATAGACACTCTCCTTGGATAAACAGCCAAGTCTAAACACCAACGCCCGATGGTTCCCAACACCCTCCTCCAACCAAGATTTGTCTTCTGAGCACCACACCTGCATAGCAGGCATCTGCCCACACGTGCCCCGCACACTCAGCATGTCCTCCTCGAACCTGTACCCTGACACCCCATGACCCTGCTGGGGAACCTGGCAACTGGCCCCTTTTCCCACCTCTTTAAACCTCTCGCCCGATTCTGTATGAAACTACACTCAGCCCAAGCCCTTCTCCACGTCTACCATCGCCACCATGCAGGCCCGGACCTCACATGCCTGCGCCTGTGCTCCTGGTCTGGCCTCCCGTCTTTCTACTTCGGGGGGGATGGGACCCTTCAGACTACTGCCAGCGTGACCGCTCTGAAATGTGACTTAAATCCTCAGAATCAATAAAGAATCATTAATGGCTCCTTCTGGTGGTGCCTCTGGCTGCATCTCCGCAGTGGAACCCCAACCTTCTGAGAACCAGCCTTCTCGGCTTCCATGCTGCCGGGGACCCTCGAGAAAAATCACACAACATAATGACTGACCTCCTTACAGATCCAGGGCTCATGGGTCCCCTCAGCTTTACCCACAACACCCCCTTGGAATCTCTGACACTGCCTTTGGGATCCTCACCGAGGCAAGCAACATGGCCTCTTTGAGAAGGGGGCAGAGGACATCTTTCCGCACCGAGACTTGTGTTCCCGAGGAGTCAACACCAACTCAAGACACGGTGAGGGGAGTCAGGCAGCAGGACCCTGCCTGACACTCCATAGGTGGTGACACAGACTGCAGTGGACTCTGCTACACTCCCTGCTCGGTGGAATAAGACAATGGTGTGACATCTTCAAGGTACCCAGAACTACCTAACTTCAGATCAGAAGTAACCATCATCTGTCACATAAACTAGGCCGCTCAGACTCTGGCATTTTAGGGTTCTGTGGGGATCTCAATTTTGCTTCTTTTTGTTTCATTACAGTATGTCCTTTAATGTGGTTGTGTGTGAAAATGCACACACACACATACACACATTCCAATGTTGAAGTGGTCTAAGACATGGTAACTCACATAAGGTCAGTTGTAAATGTACAGGAGAAAGTTTCTTAGCCTTGGTGCCATTTTTCTTAAACTTGTCTTTCTCCCTTCTTATCGCTGAAGTAGCACAGACTAAAAGCAAAATTTTGGGAGCAGGCCCAGGGGAGAGGAGTCAGAGTGACCCCTGGACTTCAAGTCAAGGGCACAGGAGAGCCTGTGGAACTCCCATCTCAGCCTTGCTCACCAGGACTCAGGTCAGGACCAGGCACTTATCATAAAGAATGTATGTGTACTTAAACTTTTCCACTGGGCCCAAGATTCTGAAGATGGCAGGCTGATTTTTCAGTGACTTGGTTGGGGGGGTGTCTCAAAAAAGCCTGTTTTAACCTGTCTGAGAGAAAACAAGAAGACAACAAGATGTTACTTCCTTAGGAAGCATATCCACTCCTGGAGTACCGGAGTTGCTCCTTAGGTGCAGAGCTCCTGACGCTACTTTGTGGGGCAGGCTGACTGTGCAGTAAGAGCACAGAATACTGGTTAAGCTGTTCTTCCAAGGGGCTCCCAAGGGGCTACAGCCTCTGCCTTGCTTCCAATCAGCTCGCTGGCAGGGCAGGGTCGGGCGGGGCACAGAGGGCAGCCAACTCAAATTTGGGGCATGAGGACAAGTTCACTTGACAACGCACAGGAGAGTGACAGGGTCCTCTTGCTGGGCTTTCTCTCCATTTCCATGAGTGCCCACTGGGGTCTCAGGGATGCCTCCCAAGGTAGCATTAAAGTGGGAGACAGCAGTCCTTGCAGCCTGCTTCAGCCCGAGGCTATTTAAGGTTGGAAAAAAAGGGGCCTTTCATGTGTGCAGCCCCGTTTATAGGAGCTTTGTACTATGGCCTGACTCCAAATTATGGCTAATAAAATTTTTTTACTGTTGTTGTTTGCTGTTTTTGCCCTGAATTTTGCTTTAAGAGAATACACCCCTCAAAGTATCGGGGAGAAGATGATTAGTGGAGGCAAGAGCAGGGAGATCCTGAGCTTTGGGAAAACACCAGGAAGTTGTACCCTGCCTCCTGCCCCCAATCCCACTCAAGTTCCTAAACAACGGAAGCACGAAAAACTGACTTAAAGTAAAAAGGGTGCTCTAGCTCCGGAATGCACTGTACTGATATTGCTGTTAATAAAAGCCCTGAAGCAGACTGTACAGAACAGTACGACATTTACAAACCAGCTCACCGAGCCCAATTAAATTTGGACAGTGAGCCCCAGACTGCCCACAGTGAACAAAGAATCCCCATGCTACTCCCCACATCCGTTCATGGGCCGCTCCATCTGCCTTGCTAGGCTTGGAATTTAGATAACAATTAAACAAGGAGGTGCAAATGACTTGAATGCTGGTAATAAATCTCTCTATTGGGAGTCACACTGCAGCCATGAATAGCAGTATTAATCACGGTAATATGCCACACTAAAGTTTCCAAACACAAATGTTAAAGATTCCCCCACCACCACTTTTAGAAACAGACACTGTGTTTCTAGGAGACTATGTGTGAATTCTGACTTGGGATGCTGAGTCTCAGAGGCCCCCACCTGAGTGGTCTCACAGCGACCCTGGGAGGCTGGTGGGAAGTCATGCTACTCCCGTGCAGGAGTTGCTGCACTGGGCAGCTGCTCTTCCTGCTCATTAGGGTGTCTGTGTGTATCACTGAAAATGCACATTCAATTTCAAAGCAATTAGAAAAGGAAGCAAGAATGCTAGTTTTATAACATAAAGCTGGAACAACAAGGGCAGTCAGGCTATAGTTCTTACTGAAGATGAGGGAGGAGATGTTGTGTTCATTCCAAAAGGGCCTGGATCTTACAGCTGGTAACAGCTGTTCTACTCCTTTTTCTAGATGGTTCCCCCACTGCCACAGCTTTCCTGATCCTTAAAACACCTGTGCCTTCCAAGCTTCGCATCTCCAGGCTGGATTTCTCTCCATCTCCTGCCTGAAGTTGCTTCAGGAAAAATGCCTGTTTGAGTTGTGCTGCTTTAAGGCACAAATGGGGCAGGGTTTGCAGGCTGAGCTTCCCCAGCAGCATCTGCAGTAAGCGGGCTGAAGAGGGCCATTAATGCAGCCAAAGAAGATGGGCTTCAACAAACCTGATGCTAAAACTGCTTTGGTTCACTCTTTTCTCTGCTTGTGACAAGTAATAGGAAATGTTTTTAATTTCAAATTACTTTTGTTCTTTAATAGTCCACAAAAGTCAGTTCGATAAACAAACCATCAGGCTACAAACAGAAGACTCCAAATATGCACAATTTACTTGTGGGTTGTTCCATGACAGGGAGTAGCCCTCCCGCAGGTGAAATACCTATAGATATCACCAAAACACGACGCGAGTTTTCTGGTACTATGCCAACCCGCAAATGCTAGAACAGTAACGGCAAGGCAGGTCTGCAAAAGCAAACAGAGTGACTGAGAGATTACAACTAAAATAATGATCATCCCATCATTCTTAGGAAACAGTGTTTCAACAATTAATCAGCAGAAAAGCTAAATGTGGAAATAGAAAATCCTGTTTAAAATAATTAGGATAAGAAATCATACAGACCTCTCTATGAGGCTTTAGCGATCGTTAAAAAGCCTTTTTCTCGCCAGGAGAGTATGAGTGCCTGAGTCCTGCTGACTTCAATAGACAGCCCTCTGTGTAAACACAGCTGAAATGTGGACATTCGGGAAGGTGTTTCCCGAGGTCATTTCTAAGAACATTTATTTGCACAGTGAAGTTTTTCTTTTGTATTTGTCTATGCTTGCCCTCATTTCTTATTTAACTAAATGCCATAATCACAGCAAACATTATTTCACCAGGGGGAACATTTCCTATTAATCTGAGAATATGCATGTTTTTATAAGTGAATATTTTACATCTGAAAAACATAGGACAACTTTATTCTTTGTCCCATTTGATTTTTTTCTTTCTTTTTTTTTTTTTTTTGTATTTTAAGGCTGAAACAGAACACATGGAAAGCAACAGTACTGGTTTCATAAAACACCCATATAAAAACCTGGCTGAAAAAATATGAAAGAATATTCACTGCAAAAAGCAAGATGGTTTTTAGTCCAAGAAAAGTCTTATTCAGCCAGAGTGGAAAATAGCAAAGCAACATCAGCACCAAACCGATTTTGCTGTTTCCCATTACTTGAATAGTGTTTGAAAAAAAAGCAGCACTCCTGGCTTCCTTAATTTCAGAGTATGATGAATTTCATGTTACCTTTTCCAATAAGGTTATAAATGTATCAAAATTAATTTACGCCAAACCAACACTACTGAGATAAGCTACATATAGAATTTAGTGGCAAAAGAGGACAATTCATGAAAATGCTATGCATCTACAAATGTGTACAAATACATCCCAAATTTGTACTTGATAAATTAGTAACTACCACATAGCATTCTAAAATCTTAGTAAATACCTTGGCACTTTAACAAAAGTAGTAATGTCATCTTCTTTATAAAAAACTTACGCTAAAAGGGAGTATGTTAGGGATGTCATTTGATTTTTTTCCCCCATTGGTACAATAGTTTCTCAATATTATTGCAAATATTTCTTAACACGAATTTGAACTGAGTAAAATGTTTGGGAAGTTGGTTTCTCCTCACCGGCGTGCTGCGCAGGTCGTTAAGAAGAACGAGGGCCCCTCACGCCGGTGAGAGGGTGCAGGTGAGGTCCCGCCCATGGGTGTCCTGGGATGCGCCAGTCCCTCCATTGGGTCTCTGGGAAGCAGCTGCTGCCAGTGGTCTTCACGCAAGGGTGAGTGATGGACACCCGACTGCAATCTCCTTCCACCTCTTGACAGTTGCAGGCTAAAGTCGATACCTTCATGTGCAAATAAACAATTAAAATTTTATTATAGGAAGTTGGAAAGGCTAGAAAGCACAAAGGAAATCTAAAAATGTCATTCATAAATCCAACATCTAGAGCAGCGTTTTTCAACCTGTGGGTCGCGACCCCTTTTGGGGTCGAATGACCCTTTCACAGGTGTCGCCTAAGACTATCGGAAAACACATATCAGGTATTTACATTATGATTCATAACAGTAGCAAAATTACAGTTATGCAGTAGCAACGAAAATAAATTTTATGGGGGTCACCACGACATGAGGAACTGTATTAAAGGGTTGTGGCATTATGAAGGTTGAGAACCACTAATCTAGAGGAAAGCATTTTGGTGTATTTCCCTCCAGTATCTGTATGCATATTTTCAGTATATATTTATTAAGCAGCAAGTCCTCATTTTGGTGTCACAACTGCCTAGCATAATAGGGATTATCATACAAGTTCAGCATTGAGTGAAAAATTAAGTGAATCAAAATAAAAAATAATATGAAACAGACAAAAATACTGAGGGTAGGGGCAGGGAGAAGATTTTCTCATTACCTATATCATGTTGAAGACAGTGAAAATAATTAAGGAAGACACCCCTTCCAATGATAGGATCTAGTAAGAATCATAGTTTCCAAAATGAAATTTAGAGGTAACTTTAAGTCAATAGGTTCCATAATAGTTCGTATTTCACCTGCAATACCAAGAAGGAAGCCATTCTTTGGGGCATGTTGGAGACTGTACACTAACAGGATGCTGATGGGGGAGAATCTTGGATTGTGCACACCAAAGTCTAAATGCTGCCCAAGGAATAAAGGTCCATGCATTCCATGTGATCATAGGAGCTCTGGTGGCTCTAGGATGTCCTTGGCTGAGACCATGACTTCAGTCTCTACCTTTGTCTTCATGTGGCCTCCTCCTATCTCTGTATTTCCTCTTCTGTCATTGGATTCAGGGCTCACCCAACTAAATCCAGGATGGTCTCATCCCCAGATCCTTAAGTACATCTTCAAAGACCCTTTTTTCCCACACAAGCTCATATTCTCAGGTTCTGGGTAGACTATCTTTTGGGGGCCTCTATTCAACGCACCACAAGAGCTAATTGTATAAATTTCTATTGAATATTTTAACAAGCATCTTTAAAAACAAGCATAAATATTTGTATTAGTATAAATATTAAGCTGATATAAAAAGGAGAACCAAAAAGCCTAGTGGCCTAAATAAGTAGAAGCTTCTTTCTCTAGCATCTTACAGTCTGGCCAGGCCCAGCTGATCAAATGGCTCTGCTCCATTAGGTCACTGAAGGTCCCTGACACCACTGGTCTCTGCCATGTGAGCATCTCAGACCAGGAAGCGGGTAACAGTGAAGAGCAAGGCCTAACCTTTTAAAAACTGAGGCTGGAGTTGCACACATCACTTCCACCCTGCCATTCCACTGGTGGCTACCCCTAGCTGCAAGTGAGACAGGGCAGCAGTATCTCCAGCTGGGTGGCCGTGTATTCAGCTGTAATGCTATGACTATGAAAGATGGAGGAATGGGGTGTGTGTGTGTGGGGGGGGGGAGTTGTCATGGGGG
Source organism: Lyroderma lyra (assembly GCA_004026885.1). Classification (NCBI taxonomy): domain Eukaryota; kingdom Metazoa; phylum Chordata; class Mammalia; order Chiroptera; family Megadermatidae; genus Lyroderma; species Lyroderma lyra. The sequence goes on from PVJL010003886.1 coordinate 115,359, forward strand.
GAGTTGTGGGGGGGGATTAACAGTATGTGACAACTTTTAAAAATGTTAACTCTCCTAATTACATATCTCTTAAACCGAATAGATCACTAGTAGAATCAACATAGACCATGGATCTAATTAAAGCATTCACCATCTTCATTCACAGTGTGGAATATAAATATTAACTTCCTGATTTTTAAAATTCCTAATTATGCTTTAATTACCTTAAAGAAATAAATTATTTGTCTACAGGGAACTCCTATAGTTATTAATAACATACTAAGGCTGCAAAGACCACAACTAATACTTGAGGCTACGTTCAGATACTCAACAGTGGGCAGTGGGGTACACAGCAACGCCCCCCCCCCCCATGATGCTTCCTTGGGATGGCTTGGTCCTACCTCAGTGGGCTTCATGTCACACACCTTTGAGCTGTGACTGCTGAAGGACCATGGCTGGGCCATCTCTCCTTTTTAACTGTAAAGGCCTAACACACAAAGTGGCAAGAAAGTGATCTGTAATCTGGGTGACCTGTTAAAACCCATTTTTGAGATTTTGGTCCTGAGATTTTTTGAATACATAAGTATTACAGTATTTCATTTTCACTATAAACCCTAGTTTTGACATCCCGAGAGTCCTTCTTCTTCCCTCCTTCCCCACTGTTACTCATCCCAAGTCATCCTGCTCAGGCTTGCAGACATTCTCAGGTTTACCTCACTGACTTTGTCTCCTGGACACGAAATAATCTACAGGGTGGTTTTGCCTGGTTCTCCTCACAGCTCCCAGCAAACTTTCTAAATCCAAACCTGATTCCTTCTTCCTCAAGGTATAAAAATTCCAGGTGCACCCACCTGACTACAGGATAAAATGCAAACTCTAGAGAAGTGCATCTGAAAGTATGGGCCCATGACCACAGGTCTAGCCACATCAACACCACTAAGGGAATTTATAGAAACTGCAAATTCTTGCCCTTTCCCACCCCAGACCTGCAGAACCCAAATCTGTGGGAACAGGGCCATGAGATCTGTTTTATTGAGGATGTATTAATACTCAAATTTAAGTGAAGGTAGGAATGTACAGTACATGAAAATCTATAATTATAAAGTAGGCAACTTATATTTTGCAGAATATTTACCACTGAATTAGTGTTCAAAGCATCTTCCCCTTACACATTAAATGAGATTAGTTAACAATGTTTGATTGGATTCCTCTTCTATGCCATTCCCAGTCCTCACAGATACTAACAAAGTAAGGGATCCAAATGACAGGCACAGTGGGAAGTCTGTGGCAAGGAGGCTGAGAAAATGTACCCAGGCTAAGACTGACACCTGAGGGGCTGCACAGTCCCTCGTCTAATCCTTTCCCCAGATCTCAATCCCATCCCAACGTGGTTTCATCACTTAGGTTCTCCCTTCTGTCCCGTACCCCTTTTCTCTCCCCAGGCTTCCTTGTCTGAACTCACAAACACACTGGCACATCTCATTTACTGTACCCCATCTTCCTCACCCTGCCTTACCTTTTCTGGCTGCCACGTTCCCTTCCTTCTAGTCCCAGACCCAAAGAGCTATTTAAACTCAATCTTTTATACTTTTCATTTATGTAATTCACTCTTTTAAACCTTCTTTCATTCTCAAACATCTTCAACTTTCTTTCCTGTAAAGGGCTTTCCCTCAGGCCCTAGTGGCTACTTTTAAAATATCTAAGGGACAATATTAGTCCTCTCACCTTGAACTCTCTGCTACATTGGGCACCGTTGATCCTTCCTTCCTTCTTAAAATTCTCTCTTCCTTGAACTTCTAATGTAACAGTTTCTCTTGATTGTCTCATAATCCCTGAACTCACTGTGAATTTGAAACCTGGTTCCAGCACTTTCTCCATGTGGCCACAGATAAGTTATGTGAAATTAGGTGTTAGCCGTACTGAAAGCATCAGCCCTCAAGTTCTCCAGCTGTGTCCTCGTTCACTTAGAAAGTATTTAGTGTCAGGGACTATTCTAGGGAATACAGAGGGTGACAAGACAGAAAGAAATGCCCGTTTCCATGGTGCTTTCATTCCCTTAGTGGAGACAGACAGTATGGCAAAAACCATCTGTGATGCTACGGATGGTCGGCGCAATGAAGACAACTCTAACATAGAGAGGACAGGCCTGTAGATGGGGTAACCAGGGTGGTCCTCTCTGAGATGACAGAAGAGAGAAACACTAAGAAAGCTTTCAGAGAGCTAGGGGAAGAGAGTTTAAAAGAGATCGGAAAGAGCAGAGTGCAAATGTCCTGAAGTAGAAACCAGTCTGGCTCATCCAAGGGCCAGACAGGCCAGTATGGCCTCCAATGTCGGGGGGCAGGAGGTGAGGGGCTGCAGGCCGAAGCTAGATCATGAAAGGCTCTGGAGGCCTGTCAAGGAGCTGGGTGTTTCTGCTAATTCAACAAAAAGGCTTATTTCCATTTGTAAAATACAACCTTCCCAATTCTGTGACAAATAAATTGTAGTGGGACAGGATTGGGAAGGTCCCATAAAAGTCTGCACTGCCCTGACCAAAGTGTCCATGTTCAGGAGAGCCAGGTGGTGTTTTCATAGGGGTGGCACTGTTTGGGTCAGGGTGAGCACCTGACATACGGGTGGCCCAACCACCAGCTGCTTGGGGGGCCCAGACATGGCTTACCCTTCAAGCAAAAGGCACTTGCAACTGGACTGCCCTCCTCAGAACTGTGGATTAGAGGTTACAAGGGGGATAATTAGCAGTCCGTCCCACGAGGACAGATCAAAGTAGTAGAGAAGAGCAGAGAAACAACAGGAAAGAAAGGAGGGAACAGCTTCTCTTCACAGGAGCCTTGGTTCCTAGCTACTCATGTCTATATAAATACTCCTGCTTCCTGCTCCAGCCTTTTAATAAGGCAGCCGGTCTCTGGGTCTCTCTTGCATGCACACTGGTCTAAGGAGCACACTGGTGTCCCCAAGGTTTCCTCCTTCTTCTCATGCACATCAGTCAGAAATGACAAAGATCTGCTTTGGTAAGGAGTAAAACATTTGGATTTCAGTTGGTTAAAACGACCAAGGTTTACTTCTCACTCACTTTAAATATCCATCAAGAGGTGATGGGACTCTATTCTGCATCATTTTCCCTCCAAGACCACGGCTGACAGAGCACACGTGTACTCTCTGGAACACTGCAGACTGTCAGGGCAAAGAGGAAGAGAGTTCTGGAAGGTCTGGCCTCAGCAATTAAGTGTCATTTTCAATTCCTGGGCCGAACATGTCGTGTAGCTCATCCCCACTGTAAACCTGAAACAGAAGGGAAGTATGTGCCGCACCCACCACCGTTCACTCACCCTTACCCACGGCTGCAACTGCTGCCTATACACGTGTCAGAATTGCGAGGAGATGACCTATTTTCACTGCTTATCCAGACCCTCAACCACCTCTTGGAATGCCACCACTGAAGCCTACCACACACTCCGAGCGCCACGTACAAGGACGGCTCACTCTTCCCCACAAACCGGTTGTCTCCCGTCTTTTGGCCGGTGGCCCCCTTATCCATCCACCGGCTCCAATAAGAAACCCAGGTGTGGGCTTCAACCCCTCCCTCTCTTCCGACACCCCACCTACAGCTATTCTGCATCCCCGAGCTCCCGATTCCGCGGCTGCGACCCCATTTCAGCCCGCCGCCATTCTTGCTGAGACAACTCTCCTTTTCCTGCCCGCGTAACGTTCCCCACAAACGGTGATCCCGCCTTCAGCCCACACGTTCACAGCTGCCTGGAGGACTTCACGAGCGCCCATCCTCAAGAACCGCAGTCCAAAGAGGGAGACGGTTTCAAACAAACGTCCACACGCCCGACACACGGATCCCAGCTCCGCGGGAAGCAGCGTGGGAGCGGAGAGGACCCCGGGCCGCGGTGCGGGGGCGGCGGAGAGGCGGGGGTCGCCGGGGCCTGCCACCTCCGGGGGGATGGGGGCCTGTCCCTGGCTCGCCCCCGCCCCCGGCCAGGCGTCTGCAGGCGCTGCACGGGCACAGGTCGCATCCCGGGCGTGCGCAAGCCCCTCGCTCCGCCTTCCTGAGGCAGCTGTCCCGTCACCAAGGCTGCGGCGGGGCGGGCCTGGGGCTTCGGACGCTCACGGGGCGGAGAGCGGAGTGAAGCCCCAACGGGGGCCGGAGGGGCCGTCCGCCGGGCGAGCGCGTCGGGGGCAGCCTCAGGGGCCGGGCGGGCCGCCTACCTCAGGCCGCGCCCCCTGCGCTGGGGGCCACTCAAGCCTTCCTTGGAGCGCGCCCGTGTGGCCAGGGCAGCCGCGGACACGGGGACCCGCCCTCGGGTCAGGGCTCTGCGCAGGGCCCGACAGCGGCGCGAGGCTCGGGCCCGGACACCGGGAAGCCCCCGGCGCGGCTGAGGGAGCGGCGGGCGATCACCTGAGGAGACCGCCACGCGCCGCGCGCCTCTCCGCCGTGCGTCACGGAGGGGCGGGGACTGTGCGTCACGAGGGGCGGAGCCACGGGGACGGCTCGCGCCGGGCCCCGCCCTTCGCCACGAGGCCCCGCCCCCCGGCAGGAAAGGGGCGGGCTCGGCCGCAGACGGTAGGGAGTTTGTGTCTCGGCGGGACCATCTCTCCGCCGCCGCTCTCCGCCGCCCCGCGCTCGCCCTTCCGCGGTCTCCCCCTCTCCTGGGCGGGCGCGCGGGGCGCCATGAAAGGCTGCCGCCGGCCCGGCGCCGCGGCGGAGGGTCAGGCCGGCTGAGGGCCGCGCGACCGAGGCCTGCGCAGCCCCTGCTGTCCGCCGAGCCGCCGGGCCCAGCCGCGGGCCGCCTCCCCGCCCGGCGCCGGTCCCGGACGCCCCGGCCCGCCCGCGGCCTCGGAGCTGCCGGCTGAGGGCGCGGCCTCGGCGGGCGGCCCCGCGGGCGGCGGCGCGGTGGGCGGTGTGGCCGAGGTGCGGCGCGGGCGCTGCGGCTGCCTCGGCGGCGCCTGCTGGTGCCGGAGCCTGGCGCTGGGGTGCGTGCTGGCCGCGCTGTGTCTGGCCTCCCTGGCGCTGGCCCGCCGCTCCCTGCAGCACCTGCTGCTCTGGGCCGAGGGCCTGGACCCGCTGCTGGGCGTCCTGCTCTTCGTCGTGGGCTTCGTGCTGGTGTCCTTCCCCTGCGGCTGGGGCTACATCGTGCTCAACGTGGCCGCCGGCTACCTGTACGGCTTCGTGCTGGGCATGGGGCTGATGGTGGTGGGCGTCCTGCTCGGCACCACCGTCGCCCACGTGGTGTGCAGGCGGCTGCTGGCCGCGCGGGTGGCCGCCAGGATCCAGGGCAGCGAGAGGCTGAGCGCCGTCATCCGTGTCGTGGAGGGCGCCGGCGGTCTCAAAGTGGTGGCGCTGGCCAGACTGACCCCCATCCCTTTTGGGCTTCAGAACGCAGTGTTCTCGGTGAGTGGTATCCCGCCAGCCCCTGCGTCTCCAAGCCGGTGTTTGAGCGGTCTGGGGAGGGCGCGGGGAGGGCGCTCCATCCCTCAGTGCCAGCCGAGGAATGACAAGGCTCCAGGAGTTCGTTACAGTTACTTTCTGTTGCACTCTGAGAAGTCCCGTGCACGGAAAGCTGATGGAAGTCAGGCCCTCCATGGGCGATCTGGTAGAGGCAGAACTCCCCTTGTCGGCACACCCCCAGTCCTTCTCATTGTGAGTGGAGACGAATGGAAATGTCCATGTGTCGTCTGATTTCTCTGGTAGCTTTGGCAACACAGCGGAACGCTTCACAGTCCTACCTTTCTCCGCAGGGGTTTTGACGTTTCTAATGACGTGGGGCCTAAGGGAGTGTTTGCACAAACAATGGGGCTGGTAGCCGTAGATGCCGTAATTTTGTGTTCCATAATTGCGGCAGATAATTTGCTTTAATACAGTGTCAAGGGCGACAATCCTCCTGTGTATTTTTCTTTGAAGAACTTCATTTTGAAATCACCAGGTAGTGTGCCCAATGAGCAGATAGTTTTCGTCTTTGTACACAGCTCTGGACTCTTCGGCTCTGCTTATCTGTATGCGCTGTCTGCTGCACTTACATTTCTCTAGTCCGCATCTTCATGCTGCTGATGGCAGAGCAGAAACACTGCAAGTGAGGAGCCCATCCAAGTGCAAGAAAGGAGTCTGTCTTCACAAACTCGGTGACTGGAACTGCCCTGCCCTTGCCTTCCTCGGTTCTAAGGTGCAGGGGTTGAACTATTAATAGATTACTGAGTTCCCCAAGTTAAATGATTCTATAGAGAGTCCATACAGAGATTTTCAGGAACTCAACCCTTCTGCTAGACTTAAGAAAACTGGAAGAGATACAGCATTCAAAAGCATAGGACTGCTTGCATTTTACATTGTTAGTGGTTCTGACACACAGTTTTGTTTCAGAATAAATCATTTTTGGTCTCTAGAAACTTTCTTGTTTTGTATGAAGAGTAATTCTAAACAGCCTACCTCTTTGCGATGAAATTAAGATTTGTTTTTCTTCTTTTCTTTTGAAATACCTCTGACAAATTGTGTGTTGATTCTCACCAGCATCCATGACTGTAGAGTGAGGTTGGGTGGAGGCATGGAAATGGATAAGGGGTTATCAGTAGAGACAAAGTTTGCTGCTTATGCTAATGCTATGGCCTCAGGCTTAAAATTTTCCCTTTGTACAACCTCCTATAGTATGAAGCATGTAAACACGAACTCTGACCCCAGCTTGGGTAATAGTAGATCCAGTGTCTTAGACTTTCAAAGAGTTGGCACTGAAGAACCTGAATAGTTTCACTCCTTTAGTTTGCTTTGTTCTTCAGTGTAGCTTGAATCATTGCACTGTTTCTTGCCTACCTACTGTGTGCCTACTATCGTAGGCCCTTCCCACCGACTATTTCTAACCTTTCAATCAGCTCTGCAGGAGGTGGTTACGCATATGCTGTAGACTCTAATAGTAAGGGGCACAGGGCTGCTGTCCGCTTAGACTCTGTTGACCTTGGTCTAGTTGCTCATGCTTTTCTCTGGTTCAGTTTCTTATTTGTAAAATGGGGGAGGTAGTGGTGCCTATTTCATGGGGTCATTGAGAAGATTACATCAGATAAATACATGCAGCAGAGCCTGGCTTAACCAGCGGTCCCTTGTTGACTCTTGTCACCATTACTGTCATTTCCCAAGGTCACGCAGGTCCTAAAGAAATGGGAGAGTCAAACTTTGCACCGTGGTCTGACGACAGGACCTCCCCTGTGGCTCTGTTCCTTGTATATTTAGTACCTACTGGAGTCCTGGGCATAGAATAAGGGAAAGGACTCATTATGTATTTATTATTCAACAGTAGGGTTGGTTGGTTGGTTTTTTTGATAATGGCTCTCTTTTTTTTGGCTTTTTGGTATGTGGGTAGCTCCCTGACTGGGAATTGAACCCAGGCTGCAGCGCTGACAGCGCCAGCGCCGAAGCCTTAAGCCACTACACCACCAGGGAACTCCCTAACATAGTAAATAAGTGAGTCAGAAGTTGTACTTTGTGCTTGGAAATTTAGGTAACTAGAAACTGAGCTGGACCAGGGACAACCTCCGATGGGGCGTTGTGGGGTCAAGAAGGAAATGAGGAAGGGGCAGGGTCTCTTGGAATTGGCATTGTTGACCCACTTTCCCTGTGGACGTGACGCAGGCTCTGGTGTCCAACAGCTCGTAGAGTGTCACCCTGCACCAAGCGGAGAGCTGAGGTTTGGGCCCTGGGTGGGCTGAGCAGGGGGCATCGCGCTGTCGGATTCTCCGTCAGCCACGAGCAGGGAGGGTGGTGAGGCCACCGGACGCCGTCTGTGGCAGCCTGTTCGTTTCTATTACTGTGAACTGTCTGCTTAGCAGCTCTGTGACCCAGACGTCGTACTGAGTGCGCCCACCGCGTGTGAGTGTGACGCTGACGTCTGTGTCCCTGTGACTCCCTCTGCCTTCTCGACCCTCTCCTCCCTCCCGTGCATGGCTAGCTGACCCCTGCCTGGGTGTTTTCCTCCTCTTCTCTTCTGCCCTGACTGTAGTTTAAATGACCCCTTTCTTCCTTACTCCACTTAAGTCATTTTCTGAAGCCCATGATTACAGAAATGCATCCGGGCCCAGAAGTGGTAGTGGAATATTGCGGTTCAGCATGGTGTGGGGGAAGGGTAAGACGTCTCTGAGGCTTATGTCACTTGTACGTTAGGGTCCAGGCTGCCAGACTACCGTCTTTCACTCAGTTACTGGGACATGTGATCGGCCTTTTAAACCTCCCCGGGAGCCGTCTCACTTATTCCTGGCCAGGACAAGTCACATGGCCACAGCGAAGGGGAGAAGCGTGTTTGGTAGCAGTCCTCACGACGCTGGCCCTCCCTCTCGGCGCGTCTGGGCTCCCGCCTGGCTCCTCGTCCTGAGCCCAGGCTTGGCACTCTTCTCTCTGTCCAGAAGCTCTGTCTGAAACGCAGCTCTGAACTTGGCACGCCCCTCCGGATAAATTCCAACCCTCCCAGCTCCCCTCTGCAGCCTCTCGCCGCTCTACAGTCACGAGGTGTCCTTGGGGTGTTAGCTTGCTGAGTCCTCAGCCCTCTCAGAGGTGGACGTGACGCTTCGGATGCAGGCAGCCTTGAAACTCTGGGTTTTCCTTGTGATCAGTTGCTAGAAAAAGGAAGGACTGCTGATGCAGGTATGGGAGGAAATGGGCTCCTGAAAGACTAAAAGCCACCGAGACGCCGGTTGTCGATAAAGTTAAAAACTGAGAACAAGAATAGCATCCCATTCTGTAAAATCTCCTCTGGGCTGTCCCCTTGCAGACATCGGGACATCCCCAGTTTAAAGTTGCCTCCTGGGAGATGTTACAGTTAATTCAAAAATCCTGCATGGTACTTGGTTCTTAAGGGTAGCAGCATTCATAGTGGTGACTGCCGCTCCCAAAGGGGTTTGATTGTGTTGTCCTTGCTCCACAGGAGGTCCTAAACATCATCTCTGTCTCTTTTCACTTTGGTTATAGAAAAACTTACAAAGTCAAGAATCTGGTAGCTTCCCTCTTAAATCAATACGCGTGGGAAATTGTTGCAATTGTGACCTCTTTGAAATTTTAAAATCCTGAACCTTACCACGAAACATCCTCATGTGTATGACATATACCATGTTTTTGCAGAGCAGAATTTCCTACCTGCTGTCCCTGAGGGCGGTGTCTGTGACTGAGCAGTTCGCAGAGGGCAGATGTACACACCTGACATCAGACTTGGTTCTCCCATTTGCTGTGACAGCTCAAGCTATTTATAGTTACTCTTTTGAGCCGTGCTTTCTGTTGTAAACATACTACCTGCTGTGATAAAAGTTATAGCTTGCTCATGATTTGATCCTTCCTTCTCTCCGTCCTCTGCATTCCAAAACGAGGACCGTGACACTCAGATTCTCTTACCTCACAAATATTTGTGGTGCGCTCTCTAAGTGCAGGCCCTGTTCTTGCCACTCACACACATCTCATGCCCCCATCCCCACCAGCCCGCATCTGATGGCTGCGGCCAACCCGGCAGAGGGCATGGGGGCTAGCCCCCCGGCTCACGGCTGGTGCAGGACATGCCCCATCCTGTGGACTGAGGAGCTGTCCCTGCTGTGGACCGCGGGCCCTGCCGTGCACCGTGCACCGGACACGCTGGAGGCCATGGCTCTACAGTAGAAATTGTTTTTCCATTTTCAGGTAATTGGGGGGAAATAATCAAAAGAAGAACAGTACTTTGTGCATGCGAGAATTATGTGAAGTTCAAATTTCATCATCCATAAATAGTGTTACTGGAATACAGAAGGGCTCCCTCAGGTATGCACCGTCTGTGGCACGGATGAGTTGTTGCGTCAGACCCTGTGGCCTGCAGAACCTGGAACGTTCCCCACCTGGCGCATGAGAGCTGCTGTAGTCACTGCAAGAAAACAGCGGTCCTGTAGCTGCGGGAGAGGCCCGTGAGCTCCCACACACGTCGTATTTACCTTTCTGTTTAACAAAGTCTTTCTTTAAACAACAAAAGCAATATGTGGGTTCTGTGAGTAAAATGCAAACAAAATAGAAGTGAGGAGATGTGAAGGCCCAAGGCCTTCCCTATTACCCTGCCTCACTTCCCAGTGGAGCCGTTTTCAAGACTCTTACCCAACGGTTACTTATTAGGCTGAGCCCCCAGGACCTTAGACGCAGCAACAAAAAGATTTTCATGTGTTTGTTCTGGGAGGGCAGCGCGCTGTGACACCACTACTGACTGACACGATGGCAGAAGATGATTGAAAGCCAACTTGAAGCAAATAAAGCCGTAACAAATTTTCGTAATTTGTATGAGCAATTAAGAAGAAGATTGGTTACTCTTAGGAACTTCGTTCACAGTCGCACTGAAATTATTACAATTAAGTAAAAGGTTTTCACTGGCTAGTGACTGTCAGGCACATGTGGCAAAGCTTAGTCTCAGGGGTTCTTTGGGGACTGTGTCACTTCGGCAAAGTCATTTAATGATCTGGTCTCCAGTTTTCTTATTTGTAAAATGACAGAGGTTAGATTAAGGTCTCAGGCCGCTTTTGAAAAGGCAAACGTTCTGCGCACAAATGCGCACTGCCTTTTATGTTCGTAGTTGTGATAGTGTGTGTTAGAAGTGGATCTTCATCTTGATAAATTATTCTTCTGTGTGAAGGACGTCACCACAGATTCAGACACGGACGGTGGGTTGTGGTGCTGTCCGCACCGGGGCACCTACTGACCATCGCTCCCTGCTGTGGAAGCCCCAACGTGCAGCCCGTGGGGCGGTTCACGGGGACAATGGGGATGCAGTCTGCGTTCGGCAGGAGGCTGGGGTCTAATAACTCTGAGGGGTCAGAAGGGCACGTTGACGGATGGGCCGGCCCCTCAGCCCACATCCGCAGGCCTCACGGTGCCCAAGCACCACCGGCCATGACGCCTCGGAACTGCTCTTCAGTGGGAGCGTCTGTGGTCTCCGCGTGCCACAGATGGGCCGGCAGGCCACAAGCCTGTGTCTCCAGCTCACGGTATCGTAGTGACACCCACAGGATGTCCTGTTAACCCCTCCTAGGTTAGACAAGGCAGAGCGGTCTTACTAAAACCTGACAGCATTTGTTTCTTCCATCGACACAATAACTGTTCGTTGTAAAAACTGTGAGAGTTATAGGAGGTACAAAGAAGACAGTCACTAACACTTAAGTGTTTGTGTTTCTAGCCTTTGCATGTGCTTTTCCGATACCACCCTGAGAAACGTTATCCATGACTTTTGTGACCTTTTACTACATATAGTGAACAGTTTTGCCTCTGTCTACGGAAGGACTTGCCGTGACCACACGGGCAGCTGTGGTTTTCTGTCTTTGTACCTTTGTCTCTGCTTAGAGCTGGGCCGTCTGTGTCAAAGCCACCTGGTAATTTTGTTGAACGAGTAAAAATTACAAACATAGTTGGTCCCGACTCGCTAAAGCAGACCTTTCAACTGTTTAGAGAGACTGCCTTACATGTAAAGGCTATGGGCTGATTCTGACATTTTGGAACTAACACGTTTATTTAAAGATAGCGGCCAAACCCTGTAATGCTCTATCGCTAACTGCAGTATAATAATTTTTATGATTCGTTTTTGCCACATCTGCTTACTTTATGTATCTGATGAATTTATTCTAAAGAAAGCCTGTAAGCGCCCCACACTGACGGGACCTTCTGAACCTCCACACAGCCTGTGTGGCTCACCGGGGCCCCAGGACCTGTCCTGTCTGCACACCCAGCTTCCTTGCCCCTCGCACCTCCCCCGTCGCTTGTCCCTCACCACCTGTCCCCCACTGCCTGTCTCCCACCTGTCCCCTGCCACCTGGTCCCTGCCGCCCCGCCCCCACCGGTCCCCCACTTCCTGTCCCCCTCTGCTAGTCCCCACCTTCCAGACCCATGTTTGGCTCCCAGGGCCCATTTCCGATGCCCCTTTTCCCACAAGGTCACCTTTGGCCTGCATGCCGGCGGCCGATTTTACTTCCCGTTAGGAAAGCAGCTGGGGGGATGCTTACGTTCTCGTAATAACTCCGTCGTGACATGGAAAAGTTTTCCCAGATCAGCAGCAGCAGCCACAGCACCAGCGATGTAAAGGGCTCAGCGACCAGCAAACAAGAAGTGCATGATGCGTGTGAGTAAAACTACCCAACTTTAGTAAGCGACGTAAATGATTCCGAGCAATGACAGAAACGGTGTTAGCTAAGAACACCGAATATTCCGGAGACTTCAGTTCTGTCCAAATTAATTTATGAATTTGCCTTCTTCTCGATATGAATTGGACCATTTTTTCCTTTCTGAGTGACAGGGATCCTACATTTATCTGCAAGAACAAATAGGTAAGGAAAGCTGTGGCCGTTTTTGAAGGAGTGAGGAAGGTGTTTGGGGGATGGGAGACGCTTTATCCCATGGCAGCTGAGGGTCTTCCGGACAGTTTGGTGTCAGCAGAAGACCGAAGGTATCCGTGGGCAGCCTACATCCTGTTACATACGAGACCTCATTTATAGTAAAGCAGACATCGCAAGTCACTGGACAGGTCATTCCATAAGTCATGCTAAGAAAAGTGGCCGTTGGTGGAGGGGAGGAATAGGCCATACCCTCACCTTCAACCCAAGTAAATTCTGGGAGGCATAAGTGCTAAATGTTAAAAAGGAAAATATAATCAGAGAAGAAATGCAGGTAAAAGCGAACACTAAAATCTAAAAAGACCTAAAGCTCAAAGCAACAGAAAAATCAGAGGAAAAGACTGATAATTATTTGATGACATAAAAGTTTAGACACAATTTTATGTCAGTACGAAATTAAAAGCTACAGGGCACGGCAGAGGCAAATATTTGTCACATTCCAGAAAAAGTTGCCCTTACTAGATAAAGAGCTCTTAATGAATAAATAATAAAAATGCTTAACTTTCCAATAAAACATGGGCAAGTGTGAACAAATAAATAGGAATCGAAAGATGTGTATTTAAAACCAGTATCCATATGACCTAGAATGGTACGAATTAAACGATGAAGAAATAGCATTTTTAGCTCTGTGCGACTGAGGAAGACGGGCATCTCCCACTTGAACTTGAACTTGGTAAGACTGGGATGAGACGGACACATGCGTTACTCACGGCGTGTAAATCGCTGGGCTTGGGGGGGATGGCTTTTCCTGTTTGATGTGGTCATTTCGCTCCTGGTGATTCGTCCTCAACCACTGGGAGGACCCATCGTGTCAGCCGTTGCTGTGCAGCAGATCGCTCTGCAGCCCCGGGCAGAGGTGGCGAGCGCTATTACGCTCCGTTTCTGGGCCAGAACCCCTGTGCAGTGTGGCTGGGGGGTCTGGGTCCTGTTGTCACCAGAAGGCTGGACTGGGCCCTCGCTGGGCTGCCAGCACATGGGCCCGCGGCTGCATGGGCCTCTGCACAGAGCTGCTTCTGGCGCATGTGCTCCAGGGAGGGACGGGACCTGTTCTTTTTGACCGCTCATCACCGCCGAAGCCTGTGCCAGCAGTGAGCGCCAGTCGCAGCCGCACGCCAGCGAATGGGTCACTCCCGGGCCTGGCCACCGCGCGGTGGGCTTGGGGAGCATGTTTGATGCAGCCTCCTATGCAGGCTAGTAAGCACTGCCTTCGTCCTAGTTTCGTAACTTACACTAGCAGAAAAAGAAGTACAGTCCCAGGGCAGAAGGTTAAATGGTGCTGTACCCGCACAGGGGGAGTCTGATGCGAAATAACGAGGCTTTCTCCCATGTTGTGAGTGTTGGTCATGTGCTAGGCATCCGCTAGATACTGCACCGTGGCGGTAGTACCCTCGGTTTACAGATGACAACGCGGATGCTCGAGCAAAAGTAGCCAAGCGAGCTCTCAGCACCGGACATCGCAGCCCAGTGACCCCGATGCCGGTGAAGGTGCCCGTGAGGTGTATTTAGTGGCATGAGGACTTACAGGGCTTTGTTTGCAGAGTGATCGCTGTGCGCACGCTCTGTTTACATGCCGGAAAACCAAAAGTCACAGTGTCTTTCAGTGGTCGAACAAGAGAACACTGAGAAAACGTAACTGTGTTTCACTCCAAACCTCTCTATTCTGCACACGTTGCCTTTATCGGCGTTTTTTTTTTTTTTTAAAACCAGGCGCTTTGTCAAGTATTTCAGCTCCCCCGACTCCCCAGGACCTGCACGTGCACCTCACGCGAAACGGAAGCTGCACTTGGTAACAAAACGTCCCCTCTCGCCCGCCCTCCTAGATGACGCAGCTCTCGCTACGCAGCTACCTGATGGCGTCCTCGCTGGGGCTGCTGCCCACGCAGCTGCTGAACTCGTACCTGGGCACCACCCTGCGCACCATGGAGGACGTCATCGCCGAGCAGACCGTCAGCGGATACTTGGTTTTTTGTTTACAGGTGAGTTGAAGGCCAACAGTTGTCCTTTCGTTTTTTGTATGACGTTGCCGATTTAAACCTAACATCTTGCCGAAAGTCACTGAAGAGGATTTTTCCTTTTTACGTCTTTTCTTGTTCTTTCCATTAAACTTCGTATGTTGACAACATTTGCATTTTGAATTGTGTGGATCTGTGGAACTGACTAGAACTGGACGGCGCCCCCCCCCCCCCCCGAGATCAAATCCACCCAAAAGGGAATGACAAGACTCCGGTTCTTTCTGCAGCGATGGTTTTCGAAGTCATCACTGAGCCAAACACTCCGGTCTGAGTTAGTGTGAGGTGTCGTAATACTGTGTTTCCAAAGTTAATTGTAGTGAGATTTGGTGCAGTTGGGTTTTAACTTAGTTACTTTGTTTTCAAATTATTGAATTCTTGTGTTGGTATTTTTTAGAATATTATGCGGGCAGTGTAAATTTTTTTTCTGGTACACTCTGATGCAGAACAAAATTTTTTTTAGAAAGCACTGCTTTATAAAAAGTATCTAAAGTATTCCACTGCAAATCTCCGTGAGATCTGTGTCGTGGGTTATCACCCCCACGCAGATTCTAATACCGTTTGGGGCACTGACGATGCCATCTGAGAGCGGACAGAAGAGGAAAGTCCTGCTCTGGGGGCACGTGTACTCAGTGCCTTTAAATGCATACGGAAGGGTTAACACGCGTTTCTTGCTTCGTGATACCTTGTATTCCTGAGATTTACCAAGCTATAAAATCACCATAAGTTTTGACGATTTAGTAAGATGACGATGGTGATGTTGACGGAAACTGACCACTGTTGGGTGCTCTGCTGGCTGCACGTCCAAGCTCATTCCTCCCCGCCCCCGCGCGAGGAGGCGTGTGCCTGAGCCCGGCTTAGCTCGGTAGCTCGACGTGGGTCGTGTCGGACTATTTCACCCCGGAAGTGGCAAGTGCTCAAGTGAAGGCTCCCACCTCAGGTCCCAAAGCGCTGGTTTGTGAGCACCCCCGTGGGCAGGGGTCAGTCCGACGTCACAGCTGCAGTGGGGACCAGGACTGGAGCCCAGGCCGCCGTCTGTGGGGCCGAGCTCAACCAGGAGATGGAGGCCAGTGAGCAGGTCGTGCCGAGGAACCCGCGGCCTAACGTGCTGGTCCCTCACCGGTTAGTTTTCTTCCACACGGTCCGTGCACAGAGCTATCATGGAGCAAACGCACTGTTGGTATTTGCTACAGGCGAGTCACAGGCTTGCCTCTGCATTCAAGCCACCTCAGGAGAATCCGCCTGCGCATCACCCAGACGGCCCACGATTCCCCCGGAGTCCCCTCAGCCTCTGGGCCGGTCAGCGCGGCGCCCCCCATGTCCTGCACCGCCGGCCGCAGCCCCGGCCCAGCCCACCTGCGTCTGCACCTGCTGTGCACCCACTGCTCTGGGAAGCCACTCGGCCAGACGGACAGGTGACACTGACCTCCACTACAGCCTGCCGCTGGCCTCCATGCAGCCCAGACCCCAGCTCTGCCCTCCCACCCCCACCATCCACTCCTCACGGCCGACTGCTCCTCACGGCCGCCGCCCTGTGCTCTCAGCTTCTCTTCCAGGACCCGGGATCCTCCACGTCGTGGCGGAGTGGGGCCTGTCCTTCACCCGAGTTTGGTTCTTCTGTTTTATAGGGAACCTAACAGAATGGTGCCCCACTCGGGGTCACTTGGCACCACAGCCCTCGGGGACATGCGGGGACATCACACAGCACCTGCTCTGCTGTTCGTCCCCGACCCCAGAGAGGTGGTTTGCATGTGGCCCTGGCATAAGTTCCATTTAGGAGCCGTGACGCTGGGGCACTTGGACAGATGGCCCAGAGGGTGGCCTTATTTGTCCCAGCCCAGAGGGCCCATGGCCTCCTGTGAAGGGAAGGGAACGAGCCCAGGGGGGCCAAGGGACTGAGCCAGATCGCATCAGCAGCGGTGGCGAAGCCAGGGCTGGGCCGACCGCGGTTCCATGCTTCCTCCAGGGTCCTCGGAGTGCCATTACCTCTGGGTCCACAGTTTGTATTCTGCGAAGGAAGCTTTTTAGTACAAGGACAAGTGTGACTTGCGTCCAGCCAACATCCGTGACGTGGACAACGGGGACGTGGGCTCGCCCTGTGTTTACCGGACACCTGGGCACGCTCCCAGCAGCAGCCAAGGACGGAAGAGATGACAGCTGTGTGCAGGCCGTTTAGGAGCCCTGCCTGAGCACCCTGTTTGAAACGCTTCTAAGCCAAGTGTCTGCGAGGCCTGCCTCTCCCCCTCCCGTGTGAAGCGGTAACGTGCTGTTCTCTTTTCCTCGCAGATCGCCGTGAGCATAGGCCTCATGTTTTACGTGGTCCACCGAGCCCAGGTGGAGCTGAACGCGGCTCTGGCGGCCTGTGAGACGGAACTGCAAGCCTCCCTGGTGAGAGGCAGCCCCGCGAAGGCCGGCGGCCCCTCGGTCTTCAGCAAGAGGCCCCTGACGCTGTCCGGGGGTGGAGTCAACACCGTGTGACGCCAGCACCTTGCAGGGTGGCCAGAGCCCGGCCGGGCCCCTCGGTGGGCAGGGACGCGTCCCCGCTGTCCCGGGGCACCAGCAGCCGCCGCCGGACCAGCTCGGTTTTACACCGCACCAGTCGTGAGGCGAGAACGCTGTCGGGACGTCCCCTCGGTGCGGGTGTGTCCCCCGCCCGCGTGGCCCCCAGGCCTGCAGTTTCGCGTTCCCTCACTGTTCTCTCTCTGGGGACTTGGGAACTGAGAAACGACCCAGATATTGTCCTGCTTCGTGTCTTTATAAAGTCCACAAGCAGCTGGCTGCCTCTCCCCACTGACAGATGTGCAAACACACGCAGTTGTCCATGTGGGACATCGGGTGTCCTTTGCTTTCCGAGTCTTCCCGGGAGGGACACATGACAGAGGTCCGGTCTGGTGCAGTGTTGTAAGCGGGCCCACACCGCTCACCTTTGCTGAATGTAATCGCCGCAGGGCCTTCCACACCTGCTCACACGCTCAAAGCCTCCACTGTGGGACTCAAGTGCTCTTAAGATACCTTTTCTGTCCACTGTGTCACATGCAGAGCAAAGGGGACGCTGTCTGGTGGGCGGCGGCTCCCGGGGTCCCGCTCTAACCCCCTTGCATTGGCTTTCCTCTCCCCAGATCTCCCGTCACCGGGCTGTCCCACTGCAGCCTGACGAAAGCATTTTACTGAAACGTCCTGTTCTCTTGATACTCATTAGGCTCTGAAATAAAAGTGTTACTTCCTCGAAATGGTGGGCCTACCATCATTGAAGACGTCCCTCGGGTGGCCTTATTTGATCAAAACGCCTTTTTTAAAAAAAAACAACCAAGCTTTAAAATCACGTTTGTAACTCCACTGGAGTCCGTGTGCGTCTGTCCCCACGGCCTCAGCTGTAAGACTGTGCAGAGCGTCGCGTCCCTCGCCCCCTTCCGGAGCAGCGTTTCTGTCTGTTTTCGACTTGTCTTTCTCTGATGAGACTCAGGAATTCTGAAATGTGAATTCGGCCTCTAGGTTCTTCCTCTTGTGGCACGAATCGAGTGTATTTATTAGTAGCACTTGCGAGCACAGCGCACAGTAACTTGGCACATGATGCGCCGGACTTACGTACTCATTTGTCTTCTTCCACTTTTAATGCAGTTTCATTGTGACTAGTGTTTTTTTTTGTTTTTTTTTTTTTTTTTACGCCTGAGGTTACAGATGCAAATGCAGCTTTTCTGGTTGGGTCTCCTTTGGGCTGGGAAGACCCCAGCGGTCAGAGGCCTCCGTCTGCCTTCCATCGGGGTGAAACCTTTGGCCTGAGTCAGTCAAGTGCAGAAGAACCCTCCGGAAGCAGGTCGTCCTGCTCTCATGCTGGACTTGGTGTTGGACGATCATGCAGCATATGGTTTTCGCCCGACTACAGGTGTCACTGGTTTCTCCTCTTTGTGACACCTACGTTTTCTCACGTCTGAGAAACCGAGCCGTTCGTCCGTAAGTCATGGTGAGACGCCCTCGGTGTAGCCCGTCCGAGAGCCACCAGGTCCTCAGCCCGGAGTCGGACTCCAAAGCCCCCCTGCTTCTGGTGGTAGGAAAAAAGTGCGTGCTTTTGAAATACTCTTTTTTGTATCCTAATCACTTGTTTAGTTCTTTCGGGTTTGTGGTTTTTTAATGATTTTTACTGTAATCCCAATGAACAATACATTTGATTTCTTCTTGTCTAACTTGAGTCTTTCTTGTGCTCCTTGCTGGTGGGTTAGTTCCTGCTGGAGGAGTCCCTGAGATCACTGCTTCACACCTTGTCACATGTCACGTCCCGTCGCGCGCTGATTTAACTTAACATTCTGCAACTCACATCATGTCACCACGTGAATACCTTTTTGTCGTTTGTGATGCGTTCTGCCAACAGTCGCATTTTGCTTGGTTAAATAGAGGGAAAAGAGAGATTTTTCTGTAATCTGCCAACCACCATTTTACATATTTAATAAAATCATCCACTTTTACTTAAAACGGTGCAGATGTGCTCGCTATAAACTACGACTCTGACGCTGCTTTTCTTCCCGTCGCCATTTCCAGCTCTGAAGAAACAGTCCTGTCGCCCTGTCGCCGCCGGCTGAGCTCAGGGCTGGTTTTGGACGGGTTCTCTGCGCTGCCCAGGGGCGGGGCGCCCTGCCCACGCCCCGCCCACCGTCCACGTCTATGCTGCCTGGGGGCACTCTGCCAGTGCCCCGCCCACGCCCCGCCCACCGTCCACGTCCATGCTGCCCGGGGGCACTCTGCCAATGCCCCGCCCACGCCCCGCCCACCGTCCACGTCTATGCTGCCTGGGGGCACTCTGCCAGTGCCCCGCCCACGCCCCGCCCACCGTCCACGTCCATGCTGCCCGGGGGCACTCTGCCAATGCCCCGCCCACGCCCCGCCCACCGTCCACGTCCATGCTGCCCGGGGGCACTCTGCCAATGCCCCGCCCACGCCCCCCACGCCCCGCCCACCGTTCACATCCCCGCTGCCCGGGGCGCCCCGCCCCCGTCGTCCCCGCTGCCCCGGGGTATCTGGGAGCAGTGCGCTTTGCAGGGTTTGTCAGGGCACGGAGGGTTGCTCATAAAACATCTGTTCTGGAATTCCCAAACCACCTAAGTGCAGTGTGCATTGCTTTGTGTACATTTTTAAAAGCATACAACATACCTAATTTCTAACTCTGGTGCAAGGTGTCTGCTATTTCTAATTCTCTGGGCCTTTTCATGGGTTTTCTGGTTTAGTTTTACTACGTTCGTTTACTCTTGGCCAAACTGTGTCACGTAAGTTATTTTTAATTAGCACTTCTTTTTAAAAGCAGGTAGATGGAAATTTACTAAGTGCTTTCATGTCTGGCTTCACTTTGGTCATCTGATTTGGGAAATAACTTGTAATCTGCCCTTTTGGGTGTGTGCAAAGAAGAGAACCTAATAGAACCTAATCTCTGCCGTGAGCAGGTGTGCTGTGAGCCTGCGTGCGGAGGTGCTGGGGTTCTTCGGAGCCGGCCGCATCCTTGTTCACACACTTCGTAACTGACGGCTCCCCTGTCCCAGGGCTTGCCCCTGGTGGGTCCGTCCGTGACGACAGCACACTGCCCACCCGCGCTGTAGCTGGGCGGGTGCTGCGGTGCAGGTGTACACAGCGTCTCGCCGTCACTGCGCAGGCTCACCTAAACAGCTCCGGGGACAGGCGTTGTGCGGACCCAGGCCAGTGTCTGTGAGCCGGGCCCTGTCTTCAGCTGCTTGGGCAAGTCGCGAGGCGTGGGCCAGGCTGAGGCGGGCACATCTGTGCCGTTCCCCGCCAGGCGGCCTTTGCAGAGAAGGGGACGTGTGAGGGCCTCAGGGGCCGCACCGACCTGGGTTGTGACCTCGGTGATGGAATTCTGTCTGGTAACCTCACACAGTGACCGTGAACTGTGAACTTGCCCCACAGCTAATGACAACTCAGTACATCTGACCTGCTGAACTATTTCCTATGGTGGCTGGAGATTTAATGTAGATGATTCTAGAGAAGCAGCAGCCTGTCCCTGACTTCTCAGTATCAGATCACTGGTGTGCCTGAGAAAATGAGGGGAGACCTTTCCCTGTCCTCCTCCCTGTCCTTTTCTCCCTCGGTGACTTACTGGGTGTAGAGGCAGGTCCACGGGAGCAAGGGACCATGTGCTTCTCCGAGTGTGGCTGCCGATAGCCAGCTCTTGGTAAGCGTGGCCACAGCAGAGACTGCGGAGCAGTGACCACTGACACTCAGGTTGGCCCTCTTCCCCCAGCATGCCAGCTTTTCAAAGCAGCCGTCCCCCCAGTCCACAGGGACACTTCCCGGAGCCTGGGTGGGGGGACCCCTGACACTGCAGACAGCACCAAACTGAACCTATACCAGCTGCTCCAGGGAGAGCGCGCTGCACCCGAGAGCAACCTTTAAACAGTTACATCCTAAAGAGTGTACTGTACAGAGACGAGGTGGGGTCATGTGACTGTCATTCTGTGTGGCATCTGTGGGACACAGAATTCCATCACCGAGGTCACAACCCAGGTCGGTGCGGCCCCTGAGGCCCTCACACGTCCCCTTCTCTGCAAAGGCCGCCTGGCGGGGAATGGCACAGATGTGCCCGCCTCAGCCTGGCCCACACCTTGCGACTTGCCGAAGCAGCTGAAGGGCCCGGCGTTGCCCAACATATGCATTCCTCAGATAAAAGCTTAAGTTATACATTAGGTGCAGCAGAGAGTAGCAATAATAACTAATAATACAGTAGAGCAATTACAACAATATACTGTGACAAAAGTTATGTGCAGGGCTTTGGGGCCATTGGGAAGTCAGATAAGGTGACGTGCACACCAGCCGTACGATACCGAGACCCTCCCCCCATAACCAGGACACCTGCTGGGTGACAGGAGGGCATGTACCACGTGGGGACGCTAGGCAAAGGGAGGGATCACGTCTGCGCGGGAGGTGGCGGGCTCTCATCCCACTACTCAGGCACGGCATTTACAGCTTAAGCTTGTTTATTTCTGGAATTTTCCATTTAGTAGTGTCGGACCATGGTTGACCATGGGTAACTGAAACCATGGAAAGAGAAACCTCAGATAAGGGGAGGACTCCTGTACCCCGAATCATGAAGTGCTACCTTCCAGACAACTGCGAGTCATTTGTCCCAGTCTGCGGTGATCTGATGATACCTTTCACAATGTTGTCATCTCACGGTGACGGTTAGGCAGCGCGCTCATCCGAACACCCAGGGAAACACGTGTCCTTGTTATTTGTAGCAGATCCAGTGCTGTCCTGTGTGTGGCTTTTGTAGCCATTTTGGATCACAGTTGCTTGCAGAACAGGAAGCAGAGGCAGCGTGGTCGCCCCGTTGCTGATGGCTGTGCGCTGGGGCAGCACGCCCTGACAGCGCCCTGTGTTAGGTGTCCAGCACCGCACACCGTTAGGAACAGCGCGGCACGCGTGGGGCTGTCCCAGCGGGGTCTGTGTGCCGTGCGCTGACATGCAATCGTTCGCCTCGTTTCAGCAAAGTCGGTTACGCCAATCGTGTGACTACTGATAATTCTGTCTTAAAAGTGACCAGTATGCTGCAGGGTGACCTGCTGGGCGAAAGGCGCAAAAACTCACCAACTGTGCAGACCAGCTGAACAGCAGAGAGTGAGTAGAGCACGTACTGAACCGAAAGAGAATAACGCGAAGATGACAAAACCCTCGAAGTCGGTGTAGAGTCGGCGTGTGCTGTGCCGTGCGATGTTTTCCTAGACGCGTGAAGGTCACGGCCTCCGGCGTCCTAGAAGCAGAGGGCTCACACACGCCCAAGGTTCGCATCCCTGCTTGGAGCCGGCCTCTGCGGTGGGGGCTGAGGGGGGTCTCCACGTCTTCTTAGGTCATTCCTCGGACTTGAAGCTCCTTCGGGGGTTTTGAGTCATTTCTGCTGTGAGCATGGTGGACGGCTCTGTGTGAGATCGCGCGAGGGCCTGGATCGGCGTCTGGAGGCCCTGACCCAAGCAGGGCCCCTCCTACCTGGGATAAAACCTGGGATGAAACCTGGGGTGCTGACGCCCACAGGCCCCTCAGCAGGAGTGTGCCCGCTGCCCTGGACTGCTGAGGGGCTGAGAGGGACTTGCCACGGCCTGCATGTCCCCAGCCGCCCGAGGACGAGAGGGCTCAGGAGCCGGCACGGAGAACACCCCGCAGCCCCCGTCCAGGGCACTCGCGGCCACCGGCCTCATGCGTCAGCACGGGCAGCTCTGATGCCCTTCACGTCCAGCGAGTGGACACAGTGGGGCAGGCCCCAGGGCAGCGGCAGGCTCACATCCAGGACGGTGCGGCCACCTCTGCAGCTGGAGGACGGGACGTGCCCGCAAGGGGAGGCCAGACACGATGCAGAAGACGACGCAGAAATGCTGCGTGTTTGAGAGAGTCTGAGTTCACGGGGACGTGAACGTGCGCGTGTCCTGTCTAGGGTCACAGGAGTAGGCTGAAAATCACGACGGACACCTGTTACCCAGGCGCTGGGGACACAGACGGGATGGACGAAGAAGACAGGATGGGAGATGCTGCCTTTCAGTGCCGGGACAGGGGACCCACAGCCGCCCTGTCCCTAACCCCCCGGGGATGGTGGGTTGACAGTCAGTGGACGGGTCGTCGGTACTAGAGGGAAACGCGCGTTATGGCGGACGATGGGAGTGGCCGCGGCTCGCGCCGGGAGATGCTGGTCCCGTCCACGTGAGGCGGCCGCCGGCTGCGCGCCTGGTATTCCTGACTGCCGTGGTTCCCGCCGCACCGTGCTGCAGGTCAGAAGCTCCGCACTCGTGTCCGGCTCGGGGGCCGTGCTCCTCCGTCTGGGCGCCACTGCAGTTTCAGTCTGGTCTGTTTTCTCTACTCGTGGAGCAGAATCATGGCCCCCAGAATACATGTCTGACTGGTATCTGGTTACGTAGGATTCCAACTCCAGAGGCCGTTGGGACACTCCTTGATTTTCGTCCCGTGAGAACGTCGAAGGCGCACGGTGAGGCGGAGCCGCAGCGAACCGCGGGGCTCAGGGAAGACGCACCCCTCTCAGCCTCAGCGGTCATACCCCAGGGAGGGTCACTCTGCGCTCAGCTTGTTCGCCTTTGGAAAAGCACACCTTATACCTGGACATAGTGCAGGCCCATCGGTCAGCCTTCCCGCGTGCCGAGGGCCGAAGTTGGCTCAGTGCTTACGGACGCTCAGCCCCCCCGGCCAGCGGGTCCGGCCTGTGGGCACCTGGGAGGCTCCAGACACAGCGCCCAGGACTGTGACCCGACTCGGCCCAAGTTTCATCCCGCTCTTACGCGACTGGCTTTGATTAAGGCCGAGCGTCAGACTCGCTTTGAAAACACCAGGTCCCAGAGAATCGCGCCTGTGACGGTGACGAGGAAGTGGATCCTGTGCACATCCGGAAGATAGTGCATACGTCCCAACCCCTCAGTTTCAAATCTCTGCCACTGACGTCAAGAAAAATGAATTCTGGGGGCACTCAGGTTGGACGGTGACATTCAGAAAATGTGTGTCACGTGCCAGAGTAGATGTGATTTCCACCCGGCACAGCAGCAACGTCTGCTTTAGACGTACGAGCAAATTTATAAAAAGCAACAGAAAGGACAGTTACTCTGAGCAGCACTGCGTCCCTCCGGGCTGTGGAAGGAGGGCACTGGGCCTGTCGCACTTGCTGCTCCAGCATCAGCCTCAAGCTTCCGGAATGATGGTGAAGGTTCTGGAGATGTGTGTGGTCATCGAACACCCTCGGGTCAACGTGGGCTAAATGCGGGGACAGACGCCAGACTCGGCTGGTGGGCCTTCCGTCCTTCACGACTGGACAGACGAAATTAGAACTGAAATAGGGTTTCCTGAGCTGGAATCCAGTCCTGGTGGGGACGCTGTGGAGATCGCTGCAGGGACACCGGCGGACTTGGACTGTCACCCGAGCTCAGCGGATTTGAGAAACCTGACGTCAATTCCTGAGAGCTCTATGGTGGGTCCAAGGCCACCCAACAGCCCCGCCTGCTACAGGGAGACCGTTCGTAAAGAGGAGGGGTCAGCGAACGCGGGAAACTTTGGTGTCACACACGTTAAAAGCTGCCCCAGCCCCCACAGCCTTCTGCGAGCCCCACCCGGGTCAGACAGGTCACTGAGGCTGGGGGGATGGTCAGCATTTTTTAGCAATAAAGGACTTTCAGTTACCGTTACGTCCATCGTTCTGTGGACATGATGCCGTGATGCCGTAACACGCTGTAAACACAGCTGCACGTGCGCAAGGAAAGCCAAGCGCCCGTGTGACACGCGTGACCCGGAAGCACCCCCTGACCGTGTCTCCGAGGAGGGCTGTGTAGATCTAGAGCTGTTCTTGGGACGAGCGTCCCCCACCACCCTGCTCAGCTGTGACCCTGCTCGTCGGAGCAGCGCAGGGACACGTGTCCCGTGGCCGTGTGGCGTGTCTGCCAGTGGGAGCCACGCACTCCTCTCGCCGCTGACCTCGGCTGTTTCGCAGGCAGAGGGGAGCACTGACTGGCGGGGGGAACGCCCCGGTCCTGGCGAGCCGCAGGGCGCACAGGGCACACTCTTCCAGCCCTCCGTCCCTGGACGCCATTCCCGCTCCCGGTCCTCCCCCAGCAGCTTCCCGCGCCGGCACCAGGGGCCTGAACCTCCCACCCCAGGCCCCTTCCCCAGGCCCCTTCCCCGGGCCCCTTCCCCAGGCCCCTTCCCCGCCGCGTGAGCCCCAGCAGAAGCCGGAGGCCTTGGCCTGGGGGCTGCCTGTGGCCTCCCCGTCCACCTTGTGACCTAGATGAAATGGCACCGGTTCCCACAGACATCTGCAAGGACCCTGGTACCCTGAGTCCGGGTCGCGGCGGTTCTGGGGGTTGCACGTCTTCTCTTGGAGTCAAAAAGGCGAGAACGCGGGACGGGTTTTCCTGGCTCCAGGATCAGATACGCGCCCTGCACGGCACTGTCCCCTGTACAACACAGGGACACCCACCCCGTCACCAGTCAGGTCCCAGAACAGCCTGGGCCGGGCCTGCACGTACTCGTCTCACAAACGGTGATGGGAAGGTCCCCTCTGAGCAGTGGGGTCGCATGGTGCCTTGGAGAAATAACTGAACTCGTTCCTTTTTTTTTTTTTTTAAAATGTCATTTTCTTATGTAATCAAGTCAGTGAAACAGCAAACGTTTCCTGTGTGGCTGCTGGGTTCTAGGTCACCCTGGGGAGCCCATTGTCTCCTCAATCACAGAAGTGCTCACCCACGCACTTCCTGGTGCCGTTACTTGTGTCACACACGTCAGGCACTCCCACACTGCGCTGGCCGACTGAATCAGGACGACGTGTATTTCTCTACATGCTCAGGGCCAGGCATCCACCGGTGGTCCCCCAAATGGTCCCCTTGTCCAAATAAGCAAGGTGGACCCCGGTTTGGAACTTCACCTTTGCTACATGTGACTTCCCATACACATCTGAGATGATTTCTGGCCATTGGCACATTGATCTCTTCTAGCACAAGCACCAGATTTTCAATGCCTGTAGCATGATGTGACATTCTTGTATCTACTGGGGAACTCCTTTATTATTATTATTATTTTAAAAAAATGTCTTGACTATGCTGGAGTATTTACTCTCTGGCTAAACTTTTAAATCAATTTGACATCATCTGGCATAGTGAGTTTTGTTATTCGGTAATAGCTTATGCATATTAATTCAAGATTTCTACGATGTTATTTGAAAACATTTTAGAGTGTATTCCCGGATATTTGACGTCGGGGCTGCTGGCGAGTGAAATGCCTTATTCCTTGGACGTGGCTATCCTGGAGGACAGCTGTTGTTACTCGCAGTGTTTGGGGGTCTCTCTTATCTGACACAACGCTTTCTCAGCAGACACCCCCGTCCCTGCCCTGTGACGCTGTGCAGCCCGTGCCCGGAGCGCCTGCTCAGATGGGCTGTGGTTCTGTGACCTGCCCACACTGCACAGCAGGGACATGAGCAGGACGCCCAACCCCCTGGACAGGCGCGGGGCTGGGCAGTGTGACAGCACACATTTTAAAGTAAATTAGCCACTAATTAAAAATAAATTGGGATGTTGGCATTGCACTCCCAGAGGGACAGGGGCACTCAATTTCAAGTTCCGAGGAAACCAAGTGAGTGTCTTAAGCAGCACTGGATTGAAACGTCTGCACAAGGATTTAGCACTTTTTCGAGGAGCAATTTTCTAAAATTAATTGACCAGCCACTTGAATCGGTGAACATGCGTTGATTTATATCTAGCAATGCGTTGCATCGAAAGGTGAAAACCATCAATCCAACTGGGTCAAAGGCATCAGTCTCTACCTCCAAACTCTTAACATTAAAACCTTCTAAGTAGGACAGCCTAGCCTTTTCCTTTACACATTTGTTTAGTTACATACTGAGCCTTTCAAAATTTTTTAGATCTCACTCTAAGCCTTTCTTCTAAACCCCTCATTTCCTGCCTCCTGCCTCACCCCTGTCATAGCCCTTGTTCCCCCAAATCCGTCCTCAGACCCCTGGGGCCAGCAATTCATCCCCAGCCCTCCCTGTGCAGCCGGCGCAGCTGGTGTGAAAGGGGCTGCTTCAGACAGTGCAGCCTGAGGGACCACGTGGACCACAGAAGGACGCCTCGTCAAGGACCGACTTTAGGGTTCTCTTTTGTGCTTCAATAGTCTGAATTTGGAAGAAAGAGAACATACGACGTGAAAATTAGTCATCGACATAACGTAATAAAATGCTCTCTCTGTGTGAAACTGTCAGAGAATCCCCGTTAAACAAGGAAAAGCAAAGAACACAGCCGCTGTTGCATGCTCTGAATTCCCTATAAAGTGGGGGGGGACTGTCAGGACATTCCGTCCCTAGCACCTCGGGGGGATCTGCCGTAATGTCGGAAGTTCCCACGCAGAAGTGCCGTGTAATGTTGTAGCCTGTGGGGCGTTTCCTCACTTACTTCTGTGAGGTTTATACCATTTGTTTGGTTACAGAGAAGTCGTAACCACCACGACTCAGAGCTGCACACTCCCTTGTGACCTTCGCAGAACTCTCCAAAGGTCGGTTTCTTAGCATCGCTTTTGCCGGGTAATTAACGATAAGAGCACGGAGTGTGTGTGGCGTTAGGAAGGTGGCATGGACGGCTTTAATTGACATTCATTTTGGTATCAGCACAAGCCCCTATATCTCTCCACCAATAAAACATGGCAGGCAGCGTCTGCATCACGTAGCCTTGAGTCCCAAGGTTTTTCCTTATTTTAGAAAAGAGCCATTTACTATGCAGCAGGAACGACGCTGAAAACCTCCTTGTTTACACCCATTTCCAGGTAAGAAAACTGCAGTTGTGCAAGGTCCCAGCTGGTGGGGACAGGACTCGGGGCGGGTCTTTCCAGATTTAGAGCACATTTCTGACTTTCACTCGGCCCCTCGGATGGTGGGTTTGTCCCCACAGGGACCTGTCGTCTTGCCCTTTTGCAAAGTTGAGTCACAGGCTTTTAGGTCTGAGTAGTTTCCCGCGGGAAGGTCGGCAGCTCTGGGCTCAGCGGGGGACAGGCCTAGGGGCTGCCCCCTAGGCGCCTCATCCAGGAGCTCACACTGCAGTGCTGGGGTCCAGCCGCCACCGGACACCCACCGCGGCAGCCCGAGGGCGGCCACCGGGCTGCTGCGCTATGCCTGCGGCCTGTGATCGTCCTGGATCACCTCGGTGGCTCCAGGTGTCATGGCGAGTGCCCAGAAGAGGCGGCAGAAGAAGTATCCGCAGGAAACCGCGACGTGGAGGAAGCTGGAGAGGCTGCCGGGCGCGCGGCTCGGGGGCGCGCTGTGTGGACCCGCCGCTGGGGGCGCGCAGGTCGGGGGCGCGCTGGGTGGACGCGCAGCTCGGGGGCGCGCAGCTCGGGGGCGCGCTGGGTGGACCCGCCGCTGGGGGCGCGCAGCTCGGGGGCGCGCTGGGTGGACGAGCCGCTCGGAGGGCGCGCGGCTCGGGGGCGCGCTGGGGGGGGGAGGGTGTGTGCAGCCCCGTCCAGGCCTTGCCTTCAGCCCAGGAAGTAAAATTTTGCACTACTGACCTCTAGAACTGCGAGAAAATAAACGTGTTGCTTTACGTTCACTTGTTACGGCAGCCATAGGAAACCCACGCACTGACATCTGGGATTTAATAGGACGGGCCTCAAACATTTGAAACCAATTTTAAAATCAAAGGTTTTTCAGAAAACCACCCCGTTGGAGCATTCCACTCGGATTTACTAAGAAGCCCAGTAAGAGCTCAGGAAGCACGCAGCTCGCTCGTCAGGAACGGGGCTGGGCGACAGGTCACAGCTTCGCCCTGTAACATCTTCTGCGCGGGGCCCGTGCGCAGGACACGCAGGGGGAGCTCCGGGCTGCGCCGTGGGGGTGGGGGTGGGGTGGGGTGGGGGTCCTGCTCGGGGTGCAGGGTGCCCGTGCCTGCCCAGATGGTCTCCTGCTCTCTCTGGGCGCCGGGTCTGGTGTCCGGGTGGAATTGAGGGTCTGTGGAAGGCCAGACAGTGCCACGCGCGATCGTGTCCCGCAGACACTCCTCTCCCACCGGCCCCCCACCCCTCTGTGGCCTCCTGGGCTCCGTGCCCACAGCCTCCGTTCCGGTCCGTCTTCAGAAGGGCCTCCGGACCCACTGGCTTTCCTTTGCAAATGTCGCTTTCAAGACAGTAGAACCAATGACAGTGGCCTGGGCCCACTCCCAAGTCCTGCGTGGAGCTCAGCTACCCCCACCCCACGGGGCTCCCCGGGCCGCGGGCTGCCACTCTGGGGAATGTCCAGGACACGGAGGGACGCTTCACGCGGGGGCCTGGTCCTCACCCGCGCTGCACCCCCCGCGGCCCCGGCCACCTGCTCCTTCGCAAGGGGGTCGTGCTGACGTGCGGAAACCAACGACGGACGCGCCATTATCCGAGACCTCCCGGCGGGAACACCCGACTCAGGAGGCCTTTGGGTCACGTCCGCACCCGTCGGTGCCTGGGCCGCTGCTTTCATTGTGCAGCTGGACACGGCGGTGGCCTCACGGAGGGGGCTGCTCCTCCGGAAATTCACCTCAAACCCCAGAAAGCCTCCGGCGCGCAAGGCGGACCGGACCCTGGGCTCGTGGGCAGCATGTGGGCACTCGGGAGGTGCCGGGGGCACAGGCCTGCGGGCTAGAAGGAAGGGCGCGATTCAAGGAAGCAAGAGGGA